>JAVCKT010021617.1:0-84483 GCA_032273925.1 Rhynchotus rufescens
AACAAGCTATTTTCATGAAATTATACCTCTCCTGTACCCTGCAGCTGGACCTAGGAGATGCAGAAGGACGTTGTTGTCACAATGGTTGATGCTTTCCTGCTCAGTGGGAGCAGGTGGAACCAAGTCCCACCAGCCCCAGCAACTTGCAGTGGCATCGAGGGTGGCCTGTCCTCCGGGGAGCAGCGAGCTCTGCCGCAGCGGAGCAGGAAATGGCGAGTTAGGAATAAATGGAGTTGGGAAACGCAAATATTCATCCTCATATCGTCACCATCTGCTTTTCTCCCAGTGAGGCAAGTGGCTTATTTCACGTCGGTCCAATGCCAACTCTGCCCAGAGGGGTTTAGATGAAACAATTCAAATTCCTTTCTTTCTTGTACCATCCTCATAAAGTTGCCTGACCATAAGTCTTTGCCCCTTTCTCCCAAGGAGAAAAGAAAATTACCTAATGGTGGAGACTCTGTTACTTATTGCTTCTTGTCTGCATTTCCCTAATGACTTTATTCTTTCTTGTATTCATACGTGATCTACATAATTGCTTTTTTTTTTAAACAAAAAACCTTTTCTGCATCTCTATCGAGGCCTCTTCCCTCATGCCTTACCTCACTGCTTTCCCATAGCCCGTCTGCACGCAGTTGTTGGGATGATCTAGCTGCTGCATTACCTCGCTTTGGTGCCTAGTTAGACTCTTCCCCTCCAGAGGGATGTTTTAACACCTGCCAAACTGGTGCAGTCAATTTTGCTCCCATCCGGTCCAGTCCCAATATAAAGCATCTGTGGAGCAAATTGGCAGTTTTGTTTCTCCCTTTTAAGCTGAAGAGCATCTTTAAGACTCCTGTGGGCTTTTGGCCCCAGGTCTAACCTGCCTGCACAAGTTCTTCCTTCCTTCAGTTGCTGCCTTGGCCAGACCTTCTACGTCTTCATTTGCTCCTGTGACCATGCGAAATGACAGAGTGCGCTGGCCCATTTCCTCATTAGCACAAATTTCTGTGCTCTCTGAATTGCTTGAAACGTTAAAATCTGGACTGTGGTTGTCAAAGCCAAGATGCTTTGGAAAATAAGGGCTTCTTATAGAGCCATATGCAGCTCAGGGGAAATTTGCAAAGGGAAATCAGTCTGCAAAGGCAGCACAGTTGACTGATGTATTTATTTATTTTGTCCTGCAGAGCACCTCCTCCTAACGCTTGCAAACACCTCGTGTAACTGAGGCTGGGCAGTTCCTTCCCGTGGGCACGGGGGGATGCGCGGGCAGCCGCGCGCCCAAACCCCATCCCTTACGGAGCCGCCCGTTGCTCGGGATCACCGGTCCTGCCTGCCCTCCTTGGACAGGCAGAGCTTAATAAGGCGCTTACGCTGCCTAGGCAGTTTATAAGCGCTGCCTGCCAAGCATCCTCTGGAGCTCTTTCAGCTTCAAAAGGAGAGTTGTAGCGAATATTTTTGAATATAACCAGCCTGCTTCTAAGAAGTACTTAAATGCAGATTCATAAATGGAGAGCTGAGCTAGAGCTTCTTGAGCTGCGGTTTTCCAGGAAAGCTCCCAGGGTTTACAAGCTCTCCTCTCTGCTGCCTCCAAAATATATATTTATTTGGGTTCAGGTTGCCTTCAATGTTCCTTAGTCAGTATCTTGTATGAGGTGGTCCTTCTACCTGAAAACAGGACAGTTAATTACAGCCATAAATGTACAGTCCCTGGCCACTTGCCCTGGATAGATGTAGACCCCAGAAAGCATTTGTGAAACTTGGTATTGCTGCAGGGGAGACGTCCGAACGGGTGACCCGTAAGAGGCTGCAATGTTGGTTGTGTCCTCTGGACGCTCAGGACTGCTTGAAAACACATGTGGAGAAGCCCAGGGGGTTGAGGAGGAATTAATGGATATAACATTTTGAATAATCATGTGTGAAAAATTAAACATGAATTACCTAGAATTCTGTTACTTATGAGATAGAAGCTTAATGATGCAAGGAGCAGTAGTGCTGGAACCTTTCTGTTTTCCAGTAGGTAGCCCTGCAGAAAGAATTACTGGGATGCAGTGTAACAAAAAATGTCAGGAAATCCAGTGCAACTGTTAAAAACTCCCATTTAAAAAGATTTTTGATTATTACGAAATGAATTGTACGACATTTCTGCTAGTGTGAAAAGAGCCTCTGTAGTACAATAAGTGTAACTGTGTGAACGGTGAAGCCTTAGGATTATGGTTTCATATAAAGAGGCATAGCATGCTGTCTGCTGCATTATGTATTCCCCTCCGGAGCACTTCCTTCGCGCAGAGTTTCAGGTATGGAGAAGATGAGCAGTTACATTAGCAAAATCATTGCCCGCAATCAGGTATCGTTGCAGAGAGCCAAGTCTTGATAATTAGCGAAGGGAGCGAAGTGCTTGCTGTGTTTCTGTAGTGCAAAGCTCAGCACTAGGCAAGCTGAAGCTGGGCTGTGTGGATTTTTGGATGTGTGTATATGGGATGGCTGCAGGTAGTGGCTCAATTAAATGTCTGTTGCTACATGGGATTCCTCCCCTTCGGAGTGTTTTTATGCTGTGCTTTTTGGGGCGTTACTTTCCCTGGCTGAAGGATCTTTTGCGTGTAACTGTTTCGGGCAGCCGCAGGTGCCATCGTGCGTGAGGAGGAGCAGCCAGCTCAGGTACCCTGCGCTCTCCATTCGCTTTTCACACTGGTGCCTACCTGGAGCGCAGCCGGGGTGCACACGTGCAGGAGACCAAGCTCTGTCGCTGGTGCCACGGGGCTGCCACGTGGTGAGATGCACCGCTGGGCTGGCCTTGGAAGACACTGACTTTTCCTTCAAGGCTGCAAGGAGGCCTCAGGGAACGGTGCAGAAAGGTGCGTTTAGGTGGCGTGTCTGTCGAAGGGATCTGCAAGGGGGACATCTCCCTTCAGCTTCCCGGGTGGTGTAACTGCCTCGCTGCCTCCTAGGGAGCGGCTCTCATTCAGAGGGAAATTACAGGCGACTGACAGGATCGCTGTGCTGGTAAATCCCCAGTAATTGTGGCAAATGCTGGGAGCGCTGCAGGCTGGCGGAGCTGTGCCGGCCACGCGGGCAGCCCCGCAGCGTGGCCAGGATCGCCCGTCTGCGGCGCCGCGGCCGCCCCTGCGGGGCACACGTGCCCTGGCCGGGGCTTTTAGCTGTTTGCTGGCAGGAACAGCAGGGCAGAGCTAGTTAAAGCAGCCAAAACAGCGGCAGTCACTTCTTGCTGCCCGATCTGTTCTCGTCGGTGGCAAACCCTGGTGGAAGCCCAGGCAGGAGCGGCAGCGTTTGCTGCGCCGTTTTGAAGCCTGTCAGCAGAATCCTTGGATGTCCGCAGTGCAAGATCAGAAGGGAGATTGGGTTATCTGTCCTCACCGCCTCATGTCACCAGCTGTCACCAGATCGTGCTGTGATACCCGCCGGGCATCTCCTGGCGCTGGAAATCATCCCATGCTGCAGCTGCAGAGCAACCACTGCTGCCGGGGCCCTGCTCAAAGCTCGGGCCTTGTCTGTGGGGGTTTGTGCACTCCCTGCAAACCTCGCTGTGCTCTTTGCGCAGAGAAGCAGCCCTTGGTCCCTTCCTGAAGCCCTTCTCCATGTCCCCTCCGCAGAGGTCCATTAGCATCGCCAAGCCCCGAGCTCGGGCAGCTCTCACGGATCAGCCTGTGCTCCCTCCAGCCCACTAGCAGCCTCCAGCGGGGCTCCGCTGCTGCAGCGAAAGCCGGGAGGGAAGCAGAGAACAACTGACACGGTGGAAAAAAACTCCTTCCTGAGCACGGCACGCAGCAGCCTGGAGCCCTGGGCTACGGGGACTGATGAGCAGCTGGCCGGCTCCGGGGCCGAGGTAGCGGCACCGGCAGCCTCCGGCCCGGCAGCGAGGCTGAGCGTGCAGCCTCCCGGAGCAGAAACTGCGGCCGGAGACCGGGAGCCCAAACCAGCCGTGCCGCTTCTCCCAGGCGCCGGGGAGAGGCTGGTTTAGGCATTTTAATCCTTTGGTTTCTTCGGAAAGACGAACTGGAAGAAGAGGCTGGGAGCGCAACGCAGCTCCGTGGGATGTAGAAGGGTGAAGTCTCTCGGATCATCCCTTTCCGTCATGAACTCCTAAGTGACTCAGGTTTCAGTAGCTCTAAAATGTATCCTAAACCCCCATTCTCCTAATGCAGCATCCTACTGTTCCTCCCCATTTTGTTTCATGGTGCTCGCTCACTTAGCGAGCTCCAGTTTTCTTTCTGAAGCAAAAATATGGAATTTCTTACATTTTAAGATCTTTTAAGAATAAACCCAAGTAGCTGCAGAGTTGCCACATGGAGACTGATTCCTCTGGAAAGCGTGGTATTTAAAGCTGATCTTGCCTGAGTTCATAAACTGCTTATTATGTGTGGTGCTTAGCTCTGGAATCGCTTTTCTTGGCCAGGATGCTGCAGGCTCTCGGGCGAGAAGAGGAGCGTGATAGGTGCAGCTGAATTTAAAACTGGAGAGCTCCTTTTGAAATAATTCCCTGTGGCAATGGGAATTTTTCTCCCTGAAACAAGTGTTTAGTTTCAGGCTGATTGGAGACACATCCTCAAGGAAAGAAAAAAAAAAAAAAAAAAAAGAGGGAGAGAGAGGGAAGGACTGTCTGCAGATTCATTTTTCCATTACTTGGAAGTCATCTTGTATATAATTTAGATGGGCCTTAACGAGGCATAAAGTCACTTTCAGGAAATTGATGGCTCTTCATTCGCTCCTCCAGAATGAGGGCCCGGAGCCTTCCCGTTGCTCCATGGTGCTGTTGTGGGATCTGCTTGCAGAAACCCGCTGATGCTGCTGCTCCGAGCACCTGTGAAGCCCTCGGCGTGTCCCTCGCCTTGCTGGGCGCCCGCCGGCCGTCACAGCCTGCAGCCTGCAAGGTCGGGCACCTCGCCAGCAAGGTGAGGCGCGGACGGGGCCTCCCGCCGGCCCCGCGCGCTAATGAATGTGCCCTCACGGCACGGAATATTTCAGGAAGCGCTCGGCTCCCCCGGCCGCCTTCTCCGGGCCTCCAGGTTGCCAGGGTTACCTGACGGCCCTTCCCGGCGTGGGAATGGGAGCTGCAGGGCGGCTCTTGCAGCGCGGCCGCCCGCGGCCTCCCCTTCCCGGCGCCCCGCTCGGCCCTCGCTGCCGCCCCACAAGTGCCCGAGCTTCATCCTTTCCTGCTCTCCTTTTCCTTTCGGAGTAAGGATGGTATTAGTTTTGTTTTGCTTGCATAACCCGGCCTGTTATCATCTAATTACTCACACATTTTCCTGCAGACAGCGAATGGGAGAGATAAAACTGCAGCAGGTTTATGTGATTTCTGCTTATCAAATTACTGTAATTATTTGAAGAATGGTTTAAAATTGTATGGAGTAATGAATTTAATTATGAGTTTGCAGCGCTGCGCCGTGCTGCATGTGGCTTGCCAATGGGCGCCGTTACGATCCGCTCTTCCCAACGCGGCAGCCGGCGGGATTGCAGCACGTTCCTTGCAAGGAGCAGCCCGGGCGGCCCGGCACAGCGAGGGGTGCTTCGCAGGGCAATTTGTGCTCATCATGCAGCTGATCAGCTCACTTAATCCAATTTTAATACAAAGCCGAGCCAGGCAAAGCGCCCGAGGCCGCCTGCTCCGTGGCGTGCTGCAGCCGGCCGGCTCCGCGCCTCGCCCGGCCGCGGGGCACGCGGGGACCCGCTGTCTTGGCCGAGTCCCCCTGCTCCTCCTTTCGGAGATGAGCCTGAGGGCAGCTGTCAGCCCAGGCAGGTTGGGCAGTGCCGAGGAACCTGTCCCACCAGAGCCACAGCCTGTTGCAACGTGCTCGGAGCGCTCCGGGTAGCATCTGTCATCTCCAGCTCCAGGAAGAGCGGATCTGTTTGTGGAGACTGGGGGGTGTATGGAGATGTGCTTGACCCGTGTGAAGAGTTGGGAGGGCACGGACGGGTCTTGGGGTGTCCCCAAGCCCTGACACAAATGGACTCCTGTCCTTGCAGGGTCTGAGAGCAGGGGCAGGGTGACTGGTCTGACCAAAACTGTTGGAACTTCAGACCTGCGCTGTGTTGTTGTGAGCTGCACAAGGGCTGCTGTATAATCTGGTGAGGGTACCACCAGATTATACAGCTGTATAACCTGTGTGAGGGTACCACCTCATCGCTTACGTCCCCTAGACAGTTCATTCTTAACTGCTAAAAATATCAGAGACAAAATAAGAAGTGCCCAAGGGCACTCCTATGTCCAAAAGCCTTGTCGTGATGAAATGGCACATTGTCTCCTGTCTGCAGTTCAATGATGATCCTGTTTAAAGATTTAGAAATAAAAATGGCTACTGGAGGAAGTTACCAGACATGGCCAGTTTTCTCAGATTTGGGCTTAAGGCAAGTCTGGTCTGGCACACCAAGAGAGAGTGTTGGCAGTTAAAACCCTTGCCTTTCTCAGACCTTGGGATAAGACAGCTTGTGCGCAGGATGGAGTTGTGTACGATATTATATCTGTTAAAATGCAAGGTCAAAGCAGATAGTAAGTGGTGGTGTTGACTTTTAAAAGAGCTTGTCACAGTGCAGGCATGAATTCTGCATAATCTCTGCAGTTTTATGTTGCAGAGGAAGCAGCAAGGCATTTGAGAGCATTAGAAGGTGGTGGTGGAAGTCAGAAGATAGGTGTAATTTTTGGCAATCTTTTCACAACCCTGCCTGAGCCAGGAAGAAAGGAAAGTCCTCTTGCATTTGGAAAACTCACACAGGTTTGTGCAGTAAATACTGTAAGTTTTCGTATATTGGGTGTAGTAATAAGTTCAGTTGAATGAGAGGAGGTGGCCGTGTGACGGCACTAGCTGGCTGGCTATGACTGTGACCTCCAGAAGTAGCCAGCACCTGTGGGGATCTAAGAGGGCAGTCTAGTGACATGCCATATTCCCCTGGTGACATGGACTATATGCACAATTCAGTATGTGGTACAAGAAAGAGAAAGTCCCTTATACTTCAGAGCTTGAGATTTCATTACCCTTCCTGTGCTTAGCTTTTATAGTTACCAGCATTATTAAATATCGTAAAGTTGTTCAGTTCTTCCAGATCCAGCTACAATACTTTCCCCGATTTTGGGTCATATATAAAGAAAGAAGTTACTGAAGACTGCCTATGGAGGAAAAAATAAATAAAGCTATCTCAAATTCAGTCTGAAAACATGGAATAAAATTAGCAATAATATTTTGCACACAGAGCTGCCTTCAGGAGGGATGTGTGTCAAAGGAAATAACAGTGGCTAATGTTTTCTTCTCTCAATCATTTTAAAGGTCACTTCATGATCAAAATCTACCTGCTAATTTAATTTCTATTCTCAATGTAAATTTAAGATGATGCGCTTTTTTTCCCCTCCGTTTGCAGGATATTTGCCAAGAAAAATCAACCTTTTCCTTTTATTCTTAATGTGTGCCAAGATCTGGGCACAAAGCTTGCGCCGTGGCAGCCCAGCTTCACGTGGTGATAGGGTCCTATGTCCCAAACCAGTATTTCTCAGGTTTTCTTAATCTAAGGGCTACCTGATCTGTCTGGGAAAAAAAAAATCCATAAACTATCCAGTGTAAAGCTGATGTTCACTTAGTGCATTTATTCCACTCTAGTGCTTTCTGTTTTTATGTGCACATGCAAATCAAATATGTTAGGGATCTTGTGGACCACTGTTCAGCAGAACAAAGAGGAGGAGAAAAAACCTAGGGAGTGAACTGCTTCAGAGAGCCAGATTAGCCTTAGGTTGAGGATTTCAGATGGGATCAAACTTTGATTTTTCAGTTCTCAGAAGGAAACATTCATGGCTTTTTTTTTTTTTGGCACATTTCCCTCTTTCTCGCAGGGCTGTTTCTGTGTGGGCTGTGCAGAGGCTTTGGGTCTGCTGTGGGTAAGATGTGGTGGAAATCACAACATGTGACTGTCTGCTGGAAAGAGCCCGTCCACGGGGTGGATGCCGCAGGAGCGGGCGGCGCTGCGTGCACGGGTTTGTTGCCTGCTGGACATCTGTGTCTTCTAGAGAAACCTTTTACATCCTCCACCCTCTGAGACATGGGACGAGTCACAAGGGGACTGGTCGCCGTCTGGGAAAGGGCACAAGTGTGTGGCTTTTCACAGATACCATCTGCATCTGCTTTCTCTTCCCTCAAGCAAGTCATGGGTCTAGGATCTCCTGTCTGGAAGGAAAGAATATGTTTTCTCAAGGAGTCTCAAGCCCCCATAAGCACGTCCAGCACCAAGGACTCGTGCAGGGCGTCTCCCCTCTGGTACTGGGTCCTGGTTGTCAGCTGAGCACAGTGGGCAGTGAAATTCAGCTCATTTCCTCTGTCCTTGCCAGGTGCGGCCTCTCGCTTTGCAGGTGAGCTCATGGTTAGATCCCTCATGAGCTCTGAAAATCACAGGTGTGACTTCAGGGCCTCAGTGGTCTATGCCATACTGCAGGATTTGCTGTCGAAGCTCTGAGAAGAAACTTGTAGTGCTGTTTCCGTGCCCTTGAAAGGCACCTGAGAGAAATGCCAGCAGTTATTCTGCCTTGAAAGCCCACTGTCTCTGACTTTTCCTCTAGCCTGATAGTCCTGACAGCGCTGGCCTCTACACAGAGAGCCGAGGAAATAAAGATTCACAGTCCTGTCAACTGCAAGGAAATCAGAGAATCTTAGAATCATTATGGTTGGAAAAGACCTTCAAGATCATCAAGTCCAACTGTAAACCCTTCAACACCATGCCTGTTAACCATGCCTCTTCTACCTGCTAGGAAAAAAAGAAAAAAAAAAAAGGAAAAAAAACCCTTCTAGGCAGCCTCTGCTCAGTAGAAAGTTTTCTTTCCTGTCGGTGATTACAGCTGGGAGAGCCTTGCTTCATCTCTTGCTTGTAATTACATCAGAAAAGTATCTTGGGAGCAGGTTAAATAGTCTTTTGTATATCAAATAAAGCCAGTGAACTTCACTGAAATCATTTAATGAAAACAATGCTGATTATCTGTATATGCTGCCATGTGATATTTTAAAAGAGCATCTTAAAGGGATACGTGGAATTGTTTAAGGCCTCTAAAGACTAGAGTGCAGAGGCTATGCAGCAAATGCCTTTATAATCTAGGATCTAAAGCAGACTTTGAATCCAATTGTTTTTTTTTCCGTTGTTGTAAAACATGAGAGATAGAGGAACTTGGGTCTGATTCAGAACTTTCTTATTAACCGTTCCTCAAGCGCATCAAATTTTAGAGCCTGAGCTAAAGAGCTGCGCGCGCGAAGGAGGGAACTGACTCAAGGACAGAGCTATTAAGGTGTGTAATAATCAAGAGAGGAAAATTAATTGTCCTTAATTTGGCATAAATCCCAGGGACCGTAACTGCGGTTATTAGGAATTCAGGGCTTCTTTCCAATTCGTTCTACCCAGGCAGGCTCCCGCTGGCAGCTGCGGGAGCCGGGGCGCCGGTGCCGCGAGCGCTGCCGCGCTCGGAGAGGACAGCGCCGTCCGCGCGACCTCTGCGCGCTCGCCCTGCCAGCTGCTCTCCTCCCGGGTAAAACACGCTGCTCTGTCACCTTGTGGTGCCTGCCGGTGCCCGCAGCGAGCAGCCCGGGCTGTTCAGCTTGCCTGGACGGCTGCGCTGGGCACCGGAGCGGGTCGGAAAGGCTGCTGGGCTTTTAGCTTTCCGGTTTCCTTGTAACAAAGCTGCTCTGGCAAAGCCAAGGTCTCTTTCTTTTGGATGTATGAAGTGTAAATAGTGCAGTTAGGCTATCTCTACTGGAAAATCTGGTCTGACCTGGGACTGGGGAAAGAAAGAGGTGGCTGTGGTTTCCCAAGCTGGAAAAGAAAGCTGGTGAAAGCGCCTGCCGCGGGCGCGTGGCTGGGAGAGCAGCTCCCGGTGCCCCGGCACGGGCCCCGCGTGGCGCTGCCGCCTTCCTAAGCGCTGGGAAATGGAAGATGCCGCAACACCTCCCCACGAAGCTGTTGGTGTAAATATCTGGGGTGTTAGGGGAAGGGTCCTGAAGACCCAGGAGCCTTAGTTTCCCCCTTTGCAAAAAGTCACTTCCCCACCAACTAAGTGAAGGAGTTGCCCGCTGCCTCAGGGTATTTCGTGTGGCACATTGAAACTTGGGAGCGGAAAGCAGAGATCTGCCACATCACCAGCCTGCCTGGGGTCCGAGTGCGATGAAAGCCTTTCTCACCTTTGCAGAAGGATTTTCATGCGCACAGCCCTGCATGCCTGTGTTGGCTGCAACAGAACGAGTGCATTGAAACCTCACGCTTGTTGTTTCATCTCAAGTTAGAATTGCTCTGATGAAAAGACATTTGAGAAATTTGTTCAGCATCACAGAGGTGCATGAATATTTTTTAACGGTCGTTTTCTTCTTGAATAGCACAAAGAACAAGTTGAGACTAGACCTTTCATTTGTGTTGCACCTTATTGGCCTTTACTGCAATTGGTTCTGTGCGCTGGCTTTGAGGGGGCTGTTTGCTTGCTTTCTAAAAATGTTTTGATGCATTTACGGAGCTGGGAACACCAGTAGCTACAATTGAGGAAACAGCAGAGACAGCCACGCGTTTACCCAGCGCGCTGGGAACGGGTGGCACCGGCGAAGAGGCGTCGGGTCGGGAGGGGAGAGCGGAGCAGAGCGGGCGCTTTGCAGCTCGTTTGCTGCGGAGGAGCCCTGTTTTTGTAGGAATTTGTGTTTGTCCTCCTTTCCCACGCCCACGCGCTCTGATTGCTAGCTTTGGACTGGAGACTCTCCCAGCACTACAAAGCAGGCGCATCCCCAAGCTTGCCATTTGGGGAGTTTACCAGCAAGCTTCAATTTAGTCTTTGTGAGCAGACAGTGAGCAAGCGTTTGAGAGAGTGTTTTTTCTTGGAGAGGGCTCATTTTCTTTTGAAGCGCTGGCAGTTCTCGATTCCCAGAATTTGGGCATATTTGTGCTCTCTCTAATGACTCTCTAGCTCCTCCCCAGGACACTCTTAGATTTCATTTCCCAAGCAAGGCTTTCGAGGATATTCACAATGTTCCAAATAATTTTATTTGACGAGTTTGGGGGAAAATGAAAGAGGGAAGAATACAGTTTGTCTCGCTCACATAATATCATAGGGATTAGCCTTAAAAAGCAGACAGTTTTTGCTCTGCCATGGTGTCTAGACACCTTCCTTATCCGGATGTTTAGGTGTAAGCTAAGGCAGTGCTAGCTCTTTACCATATTGGAACAACTGCTAGTAAATAATAATTTCTTAGGAAGTCCTTTTGCCAAAACATGCAACTTTTCCCTATCCTTAATCTTAGTCTTGGGAGACTTGCTGGCATTACTGCTTTTACAGGTTGTGATGTTCCCCCAGAGGAAGTGAAGCCACTGCATTGGCAGTGATGCAGACAGGCTGCAGGAGCTAAACCAAAATCAGATTTTAGCACCATCTAGCCCTTTCAGTGGGAGTTAAGTGACCGAAAATCTTGCATTCTGGCCTGTGAAGTGGAAATGAACAGATTTAGTATTCCAACTGAGTGACAGCAGGAATGCTTCACATTAATCTGAAACTCCCTGTTAGAAAGCGTGGGAGAGTTCTGCTGTCATATTAGCTCGGTGCTTGTGCATTTTTTCTTGCGCTCAACTGCAACCAAACATAAATGGATCAGAAGTCAAATGCTCCGTTAATTTAGCCACAGGTTGTATTTAATGGCATATGTAAATGCATTATTGATTGCACAACTTAAGACTGAAAATCTCCATGCTAATCGCCTATCACATTGGGCAGGTGAAGAAATATGGAAAATGCAGCAGATTCATAAACAACTTAGAATAAGAATGAGCAGCACTTTCATGCTTTTCTCTGAAAAGAGTGAAGTTTGGAGTATGTTTTAGTGGGAGTGTGTTTATATATTGTGTCACGGGGAAACGTGCAGTGCCAATACTTGTGTTGGATCTCTAGGTATTAAATATTTTTAAAAACAGTGGTTTGAAAATAGTTCCACAGGAGGTTACATTCAACATTTGATACCAACAAATAGCACAGTCCTGCCTTAGAGCACAGCTTGGTCTCCTTTTACTGTTTTCATACTACGGAGTTGCCTGAAAAACCTTTCTGAATCCATTGTGTTTAAGGAACTTTTGTGTATTTGCTTTTTTTAATGCATATTTCTAACTGCAGTCATAGCTGTTGAAACAGTCTAGTCTTGTTTGTCAGCAGTTGTATGAGACCCACCAAGCTCTATTTTTACTTGTTTGAATTCTCGGCATAAAATAAAAACTGGGGGGGGGGGAACTCCCCAGAAAAGGGATAAGGAAGGGACGCTTATTTCAGTCAAGAAAGTTTGCAGATACGATCTGTTTTACTTTGTAAGCTCTTCCTCACCCACATTCTTGGCATTTCTCACTGCAGTTCCTGCTGTGCTATACTCTAAGCCCTTAAATGACTTACAGCACCATATGATCTGAGTGCTTTTTAGTACAGCGTGAGTGACATGGGTGACTGGTTTCTCTGGTCTTTCAGGAAAAAATGCTTGTTTGGGCATGACTGTGGTTTGGGATTGAATTATCTGGGGACATTGCTCTGCATTCATGTGAGAGCAGTGGGCTGGGATTTGGAGCAGGAGGTCTAGGGTGCTCCTTTCTTTCTCGAGGGACTTTGCACTGCGTTTGCCTCAAGCCTGTGGGGTTGTGTCATCTGCTTGGATAAACTCTGCCCTATGGCACAGAGTCTTTGAGAGTCTTTTTTATGCCTGAGCAGACAAACTCTGATCTTCCTGATGCTGTGGCCACATCTAGGCATCTCCGCAGGTGTCCATAAGTTGGTATGGAGACTTTGGATCAGAGCAATCCAAAAGCAGTGTGGTAACGGACCTGCGCGTTGCTTCCCAGAGGGACATTTCTAGTGTCCTCCCTTGGCCCATGCCCAGGGACAGCCATGCTGGAGGTGGGAGCAGATCTTCTCTCGATGCCTCTCTGTTTCCTGACCTGAACCTTGACTGGATCAGTTACCTCAGGAGAAGAGCAGAGATTGATCCTGCTGGTGTTGGGATATGTCTGATATAGCCAGGAGGGGTTTGTTAGAGCAATGTTGCATTGTTTATAAGGAAGGATTTATTTTCTGATGGCCCAGCCTTTTTCACCCTTCTCCTTGCCAAGCCAGTAGGGCCAGGACTGGAATAGCAGCTCGGGATGAGCTTGTTAATGTGTTACAAGCAGCTCGCTTGGTTGCTTCACCCACCAGGGCCACGTGGAAGGTGGTGGCGAGCAGGACCGCTGGAGAAGCCTTTTAGAGCATGCACAGTCATGGCAGCGTTCCTCTGCTCTGCCTCTCGGTGTTGGATAAAAACATGTCCGGTATTGGACAGCCCCTGGGGACAGGTCTGGAGGCCTCAGGGAGGCTGACGTGAAAGGCTGCTTAGCCCTGTTCAGAAGCCCCTGATCCTTCCTAGGAGCAAGGCTCGCGCTCGCTGGAGCCGCAGCAGAGACCGTTCGGAGGCTCCACCGGCTCACGGGAACAGCAAAGTCGCGCTGCTCCTCGCCACAATAAACAGGCATCCAGCTCTGCTCCTGGGGAGGTATCAGTGGCTTCTGAACGGGGCTAATGGCCAGCGAGCGATGGAGGGCCAGCACCACGAGCGGCTTCAGCGCCAGCTCGCTCCCCACCGGCGCTTCGGGACTTGCAGCCTCTAGGACGAGCCGGTCCCACGAGCTCCCACGGCCTGAGCCCCAGGGCAGCGATCTGCCCACCCGTTCATCCTCTCCTGCCATGCCTAGTCTCGTATTTTCTTGAATTTTCCTTACAGTGCTTGCTTTGTTTTGGACTGACTCAGAGGAGGGATTTTTTTATTATTACTATTTTCCTTTTGTGAGCTGTTTTGCTGCTGTGATCTTCCGGAGCGATAGCGAACACTTTGTTTACTGTAAGCTCTAGCGCAGTAATTCATGTGGTTACGCTGCGACACGGAAGAATCTTTCCGGAGCCGGTTCGCACACCCAGCCCAGCATGGGCGCCCTCCTCCGCGCTCGGCGAAGGCGCCGGGGCCGAACGGCTGCCCTGATGTCTCAGGAAAACAGCAGTTTTGTGATTAAAACCCCTTGTTGTCAGCAGGTGAATGTGTTGGACCCGCCTGGTGCGGCCTGCTGCTAGGCTGCCCTTGAAAGGGCGCCGGTTTGGCCGCCCTGCCTCGCGTTGGGGTGGCCGCCTCACGAGGCCGCCCGTGACGCCGCCCAGAGGCGCCATGGCCGCTCGCCGCGACTGTTGGCCTGCGCGGCCATCCCCGGCCCTCGCGGTTTCTGCTGAGCCCCCCTGGGCCCTGCAGGGCTCCGGGAAGGGTGAATCGCCTCGAAGCGGCTGCTGAAACGCTCTTTGTGCAGCCCCGGCCCAACCCGAACGGAGCCGCGTCAGGGTTTTCTTATCGGGCGAAATGACGCCGCTGTTCTGGGCCGCTGGGCTGCTCGAGCGCTTCTCATTGTCTTGCGGTAATTGAATAGCCGCGCTGCGTAACCCGGGCTGGAGGAATTAGGGCTGTTTATTCAGCAGACAGATGTCCTGGATTGTGGTGTGCTTACGATCTCACTAGCATCTTCCATTAGTTAATATTGCCAGCTACTCAGGATATCTTCCTTGCACTGATAATTTTGCATTTGCTAATGTGTTTTGGTGCCTCAAAGGGAGCTTTGAAGGCTTGTAAAGTGCGTGCGGTAATTCTGCCGATCCATCAGGCGCGAGTCCCTCTGCAGATTTGGGCTGTCCCTACAACCTCCCCTATTATATTGCCTCAAACCACCACCTTTTGCCAGGATTGCTTCAGCACCAGTGCATTTAGCTGGGGGGAATTCCAGCCTGGCTCACTGAACCCGTAGGGAGCAAGTGAAATAGCTTTCGATACGCGCGTCCCGCTCCTGTGCAATGCTGGCTGCGGTCAGATGTGTTTATTAGAGAGCTCTCGCCGCCCTCAGTCCCTTTCCTTCCTTGTCACTGGCACTCTGCGCTTCCGAGCGGCTTCACGTGGCTGGTGGGAGTGAAAAAGCAGCTTTGTGTTTTGCTCATTTTTACCAAGCCCCTAGAATTGATGTAGGGCTGCATGTTGCTAAGCTGACATTACGGCAGAAGCCGGTGGGCAGGCTGCTGTTTCCAGCCTTCCGTGGGGATAAGGCCCAATATCTCACTGGAAGAGAGCTGAGAACACCCCGTCCTGTGGGGCAGTGGCTCTGATAGATTTTAAGAGAGTTAAGCTTACAGCTATAACCGTAATGTATAGAAAAGCCACTTTTTGCTATTTCCAAATTACACTGGGTATCATTTTTTCTCTCCCTTGGCAGTCTGAACAATTGGACTTATGATACTAAGCAGGTCTGGCTTTCCTAGGAAGAGGAACATGACAAACAATGCCCATAAAAATGTTTACAGTTTTCACTATCATTTCTAAAATACTGATTCTGAGAATTGCATTGATGCAAAGGAAAGTCACAGTGTGTGTAGGGGAGGCCTTTACAGGTGCCAAGTCACCATGACCTGCAAAACACAACTACTCGGCTGCAGAGCCCATGAGTGCCGTGCTGGGCTTGCACGAGTAGAAACCTCAGATTCAGTCCGTTCAGTCTTTGTGCTTGGCAAGAGCTTTCACATTGGAGGTAAGATCCTGGGGGTAATCCTGCAGGATTCAGCCACCAGCAGCTGGGCTCACTGCAGGCTCTTCCGCAGCCTTTTTCTGTAGGCAGCTGGGAGGCATCTGTGGTTCCACGCTGAAGCTCGTCCACGTGTCACACGACATCAGTTGCAATTGTCCCTTTTGCTCACTCTGGTTGGTATTTTGAGAGGTAAGAATAAGGATGCCCCAGAGGGCATGTCTCCTGGCAGTAGCCTCAAGAAAGGTAGTTTCTGGTGACTGAGCTACATGATTGCTGCAGTAAAGGGGGTCTTGGTGCCAGTGTGGGTCTTGGGGAAGGCTTTTTACCTCAGCTTTGCCCTTAAAGATGAGAAATCTGTGGTGCAAAAGAATGCTGGAAGGGAAGGGAGGTTACATTTCTGTCACCTCAGAAAGGAGATTAGCAAAGCAGCCTGTCAAGTGAGCATAAGATATCTTCTGCACACGCTGTCATGCTGGATGCCAGAGGGACATTCCTGGCTCCTTAGTGACTTACTAGCAAGACCTCAGCCTGCTTGTGGCTCTTCCGAAGTTTCAGTTTGTAATTGAAAAAAAAAGTTTTTGTTTCTTCTTTTTTTTTCTTTTTCTCTTCAGCTGTCGCCTTTCCCTTCTTCTCGCTTCTTTTCTCTTCAGCTGTACAGCTGCAGCTCGTCCGTGGCTCCTCGCAAACTGCTGGTTTAAGAGTTAACTGCAGTGCAGCAGGCCAGCAGCGTACCTGTGGCTCAGCCACACATGGAGGGGTTTCTAATCCTCCCTCTCGTTTCTGTGGACAAAGGATCACTGCAGATGGCGAGAGATTTCTTGCACAAATGCTGGGTTTAGATTTGCTTTGAGGTATGTGCTTAAGCCTCCACACAGACTTCAGATCAAGCTAACTATGCAATACTTAGCTTAGCCCCTTCTGTGTAAACTCTCGAGCAAACCAGGGAAAGAGGGTAAACATGAAGCGTGGTGATGAGGTTAAATCACCGCAGGGTTTCAGCCTCCACGGAGGGAACATCTGCTCCCGTAGCAGAAATAGGAAGGTGCTGCACTTGAGGCCGACGTGGCCTCGATCCAAGGGAATGTCTTTATTCACCACGTTTCATACGCAGCTTCCTCTGCCGCGGAGTCTATATTGGGCTGCACTTTTGTGCGTCTCCTGCTTTTGTTTCCTTGCAGCCGTGGAGCAGCAGGCATTGTGGCCGCCGAGTATTGAGCGCCTCTGCCGCGTGTTATTGAATACTGGTGCTGGTGTCTTGCCAGTTAAGCTCTGTGTGCCTCTCGTCTTTGAAAATCAATGGAGAGCAAATTAAAAAAAGAACTAGTTTTCAGTGGTACCTTTCATAAAAAAAAAAAATCCTTTTATGGTTGCAGATGACGAGAGGTTTCTAGGGAGGCCTGTCTGGGAGACAAGACAAAATATGGCCAGAGCTCTTAATAGGCATCGGGAACCTTTTCCTTTTCTTCTTCTTTTTTTTTTTTTTTCTTTTTTTCCTATAGAAAACCTTGGATGCCTCTTAACCGCTCTCATCTCAACAGCAAAACAAAATTCCTGGGCAATGTTGTGTTTACAGCAGATGTTGCCTTGTGCTGCAGCCTCTTGATGTGCAAACGAGCACAGGGTCCTGGGAATTCTCCTGAGATCTTCGCAGAGAAAGTCTAAGATTAGTCACCAGAAGCCAGGACTGTGCGGCGGGTTTGGCAGGGGCCGGGAGGACACCTGATGTGGTCTGTTGCTAGTACCTTCCTGCTGGGAATGAGGGGGCGAGGATCCAGGTACGCGGAGATAGCAGCCAAAACCAGACTGCAACGAGTTCAGACTCCTCCAAGACTGGAAGATGCTGAGGTCTTGTTCGTTTGAACCTTCGGAGTTTCATTTGCCCAAGAAGAGGTTTGACAAAGTTCCCTTAAAACAAGAAAAAGAAAAGAAATGTACTGCAAATAATTGAGTTTCTGTGCTTCAGAAGCTTCTCAGTGTTCTTCCAAAGCATGTCCTTTGGATTGCAGTTGGGGCTTAGCACGGAATGAGCAGAGGAGCTCTGCTCTGCTCCCACCGGGGTGGGAGCACACGAGGGCTCCAGGCCAGCCCAGCCGAGCGCGCGCGGCTGCAGCAAACCCCCTTGCCTGTTTTCCTGCCTGCTCCGTGCGTGGTGTTGGCGTTAGGGAGCAGCGTCGTTCCACAGTGTCCGAGTGGGATGTGTTGGGGGGCGCGCTGCCAAGTGTGGTGCCTTGGATTTACCTCCAGCACTTTCCCAAAGCATCCCAAGTGGGATCTGGGGGCGTGAGGAGGAGATGTACCCTGTATCCTACCAGTGTGATAAGGTGTTCTTAGTCAAAAGGAGAAAAGGGGCCTCTCTGGACCATTCTAAGGGGTTTTATTGTTTAGCTGTTGTTTTTCAATTAACTTATGATTAAACTATTTGGCTTTTAACTATGATTAAACTATTTGGCTATTAAATAGATTAAACTATTTGGCTTTCTTTGTTATCTCCAGCTTGGTCCTCCTGCAAAAAGGCAAATACCTGCTTTTACTGAACTATTAACAACAATAGATGGAGCTTCCGTATCAATGAAAATTATGGACATTTCCCAAGGCAGTTGATTTAAACGGAGTTAAATTTAGTGGAAGCTTCTATTGGTATAATGAATGCTCATTATAGAGTCTAATGTGCTTTAAGGGCTTGAAAACCTTCTCAGTGGGGAAGGCAGGCTGCTGCTCTCCAGCAGAGGCACAGATGCTGTACCCCGGCCCTGCTGTCACGGCTGGAGCCTGTCCTGGTGCTGGAACACGGCTCTCTAACCTGGTGTCCTGTTTTCCTGTTGCAGAAGACCACCTCCCCGCTGGCTTCCCCACCATCGACATGGGCCCGCAGCTGAAGGTGGTAGAAAAGGCCCGCACGGCCACGATGCTCTGCGCAGCCAGCGGCAACCCCGACCCCGAGATCTCCTGGTTCAAGGACTTCCTGCCTGTTGATACCGCGACCAGCAACGGGCGAATCAAGCAGCTGCGCTCGGGTAAGGTGGCAAAGCAAGGAAGCCCTCCCTGCCTCCCCACTTCTTCCTCTCTTCTCTTTGGTTACTGCATTTTTTTTCTGTCCGCGTTGCTGAAATGCAATTCTAAACCCAAATGTCAATTTGATTTGAGCTTGTTTCTTTTACAATATGGAAACCGTTTCTGGAGCTGATCCATTTTGGCAGGATATCATGGCTTGTTAAAAGGAGGGATTAGCGTGGACATGCCTCTTGGAGCATCACTTGGATTCCTTCTTCAGTAGACAGTCTTGATTTTGTCCCAGATCCTTGGGAGTCTCAGATATTTCACTACCAACTCCACAGGCTTCAGATACTTTTAGCTGCACAGTTGAAATGTTTACAACAAAAAAGTGCTTGAGGTTTTACAGTCAGTGGTCGTGTGCTACTTCACTCCTTACGTAAGCTGCACAACACTCTGCCTTCTCTTGAGACCTGTCGTTTTTGCTATGTGACAAGTGAAGACTTTAAAAAAAAAGTTAATACTTAAAAAAAAGCAGCAGTTCTGTGGATTTCAAAGGGGTGTGGATGCAGTTTTGAAGACACTTTTGGATTGCTTGTTTGATAAACCAAGTACAAGTTGTTGAGAGAGAAGCTGTTAATTCCTGACAGTGGCTGGAAATGCACTGTTTTTGCAAGGAACTCTTGTCTTGCTGCTGCGCTGTTCAGTCTCCCAGGACTGTAGGGGCCGTTAGAGAATTAAAGCAAATAAAACATTGCTTTATTCATTGATGAATAAAAAGTGCAGCTCCCCAGTGTGAATTGCAGAGGCTGTTCAACAATGCAGAGCAACACTCCACAGCAGCTTTAGTCTGGGGGTAAAAAAAAACCCTCTGTATCCTACAGAAAATGCGGAAGAGAGCAGAGCTGGAACAGCAAGTGTCTAGAGAGGTCTTGTGCTTAAATAAGAGGCAGGCTGTCTTGCCTGGCCACGCTGCATCTCTGAGCTCTCGAAAGGCATTTGTCACATGGGCTGCTGGCGAGACAGTACCATCTTCCTCTAGCAAGGTGAACATTTAATGGATTTCTGCAGATCAGGTGCCCTCTGCACAAGTCTGCTGATGCTGGGCTGATGAGAGGCAGCCTTTAACTTGGGGGAGTGGGTAATGAGACATCAGTGTCGTCAGAAATAGAAGCCAGCCTGGCACTCCTGATCCCACCTTGATGTACCACGGAGCGCTAATTACACTAATGCGTTTATAGCTTATGAAATTTCCCAGTGACCTTTAGCTTATCTCCCCCACAACATGGTTTAATCTTGATCTGTTTATGCTGAAAGAAAATATCACACTTGTTAATTATTCTGAGAAGCTTTAGGAAACAGCGACAGGAAAGTGCACATGGATGTATTTCATTTCATAGCCAACTAAATCTAAATCAGCATCAGAAATTACCATAAATGAGCAGCAAAGCAGCTCCGGATGCACTTGCTATGCATTCTGCAGCCCCTCTTTTGCAGGCACTTGGCTGCCTCGCCACCGGCTGCTTCACAGGTTTAGTAAGGTAACAAGCTTAAAAACAAGCCAGTAAACCCTGTCACTGTGTCCAAATTTTGTTTCCTATTTGCCGTTCTTGAGCAACATCTCAATTGAATATTTCACCTGGGATTCCAGCTCTAGAGCTGGCTGCTTGCTGAAGACACAGTAATTACCAAGGGAGGTGTCAGGGGAACCTTTTAGAAATCAATGAGCAGCGCACATCCCGAAAGAAATTGATTAGCTCTCTAATGTAGTAAGGGCGGGTTCCACAGTTCACCTCAAGAGACTTCCAGATATGATTGAAGTTTTATTTTTATGGGCCGACTGATACCAAGTCGGGATGCACCAAAGCTCTGTCCCACCCTTGCAAGTGTGAGGAACAAGAGGTTTGCCATTTTGGGGGGCACAGAGCTTCCTCCTTTGGAGTCTTTCATGGCTTTTTTGTACTGCATTTGTAGTTAGTGTAAAATAGTTAGTGTAAAATAGGGCCTCCCCCTCGGAGCTGCCGTCGCCTCTGCGAGCGCAGCGGTGCCTTGGGCACTCCCTGATCCATTTTGCAAGGTGCTAATTGAGCTCCCCCATACTGCACCGTAGTGGGGCAGAGCTGTTCCTCAAAAAAGAAAAAAGAAAAAAACACACATGTTTAAATAGATACTTCATTACATGGGAGAGTGTAATAGTTAGCAAAGTCTCTGCTCCATTAAGATTGTATCTTACCGCCAGCCTGGCATATCTGCATGAATGTCAGTTTATATTGTCTCAATCTAAATATACGCTCATTTAATTTCATTTAATTAAAATCCAATAAAACCAGACAGATGTAATATGCTTAAAGTAGTTACAACGCAATGTCAGCCCAATACTGCATGCATAGGGTGACCAACCTTCACCCAGTACATAATAGATTTGTATTCAGGTTTACTAAATATAGGTCATAAAGGTCAAAGCAGCTTTGGAATTCAGCTTAGATGAGAGTTTGAGGGGTGATTTCATTTCTCCAGCCTCCTAGTGTGATATAAATAGCTGGAGGTAAAGAAAACACATGCCTGGGGAAGGTGCTCTCTCCTGACACTCACAGTTATGTGGGCTGGCAGTGCTCTGGGGGCTTCAGGCAGGTCTTTGAGCTAACGTGCCATCCGATCGTGTGCTCCAGTGAGCTCTGAACAGCACTTTTCACTAGAGCTATGTTCATCTTCAGTCAACGCATTTGAGGGTTTGTGCTGTCTTAAGTCATTTTGACCCCAGAGTATTATTATCTTTGGCAGCAACAAAGCTAAGTTTTATGAATCTATCCCATGTCCTGCCTGTCCCTCAGTTGCTAATTAAACTATGATGGTGTTTATGCATTTTTTTCTGATTAAACTTTCTGATAGTTAGCACAATCCTTTACATTTAGAGATTTTTTTCCCCTTCCCCCCAATATATCAGTCCTTCCCCAAGAATAATGCTTAATTCTTTTGTAAGCCCCCTTCTTGGATAGATTTTATCAGTAGGTGCTAGACTGGTTGCTCTGCAGATGAGAACACAAATAAATACAGGCTTTCACCTCCATTATCACAGATCAAGACAAGGTCTCTGACTCAGACTGCTTGTAGCAAGATTCCCCTTGTTCTTCTTTCTGGGACTTCCCACCTCTTGCAGAGAGGATGCTTTTCTGCAAACCAAGGGGCTCAGATGACTCCTTGTTCTCACCCAGGGTGCACAACTTCAGTCGTTGCTGCTTAGTCACCGACACGGAACCTGAGGCTGGCCCGGGGCTGGGAAAGCTCCCCAACATGGGAGCTCACTTCAAAAGCTGCTTGGCTGATTTGATTTTAAAACTATCTGAAGATGGTAGTATTGTAGGTAATGCCTGTATGAGTTCTGGCAGCAAGGACTTGGGTCAGTGCTGCCCCTCCAACTGTGTTTTAAAATTAGATGATGATGTGGAGGGATTTTTCCCATATAGAACACATTGTGCTGATGCTTGAGCTCTTTGGAAGGAATCTTGGATCTTGACTTGAAAGCAAATCTGGTGGTATTCATGCTCTCAGAGCTCTTGATTGCTTCCAATGAGTTCCATATTTGAAGAAACACTCTTCTACCTTGCTCTTCAGAAAGATTATGAAGCAAATGTCAAATTAGAGTAAAGAAATATCCTGAATGTTAACATACAGATACACTTGCCATGTAAGGAAATGCCAGAAATGCAGAGAGCCTTGTCATCTTCTGCCTGCTAAAGAACTTGTGTAACAAGTATCATCCTTTTTTAATCACCATGAATTAGCTGTGTTATGGAACTGTGCCCAAGACCTTAGCGTGACTTTCAGACAATTAATTGCAAATATATTATCAGAGAGGACTCGGCAGGTGACTACATCAGTCTCCAGAAAAGTGTAGATGTCTCTTAACAAAGCAGCAGTGGGAGGCAGCTTACCAGATCATCTTGCCACGTTTATGCCTCCAGAGTTACTAGCAAGCATTTTTCATTCTGGTCCTGATAGCTAGAAGCACTGCTCATATGGAAACAGCAGAAATACTCAACATAAACAGTGCAAAATTGCAAAAGGAGGCAGTCCCTGGCTCAAGGGGACAGCACGACGAGTGACTGGCGCACTCTGCTCTACTGATAACAACCAGAGGTCAGGACCCAGCAGAAGTCACTCAGCTCCCGGAAAGATGCAGCATCAAGGGCAGACATCAGAAGGGACATCTACCTACAAAGATACGGGTATGAACAGCCCTAAAGAATGGGGATCAGGGCAATATTTTCCAAGGGGATTAGGAAAGACACACAAGAGTGGGTGCTCCCTGAAGAAGGGACTGACTGGGCAAGAGACTAAAGCAGTGTCATGGCCAGTAGATGAACAACTGAAGTTTTACAGCCTAGAAGAACATGTCCTGTCCATCCGGGCCTGTCTGTGATGCATACAGAGCAAGAATGGGATGCACAGAGATCAGTTGGTGGCAAAGAGCTACTCTCTCATCTTAGGAAGTAGATGAAAGCTCTGACCAAGTTCTTTTGGGTTCAGTGCTCCCTTGCCCTAGTGCCCTACTGTGGCCTGCAAGAGCCTTGCTTTCACTGCTTTATATTGCTTTGGGGCTTCTGGGGTGGTTTAGGTTCCTGTTAAAAAGTGCTATATTGGTAGGTCCAGGATGAGTTTGTTGTTAGCCGGTGGAAGCCTCTTTTCTAACAGAATTTCTCCTCCACAATGGGAAAAAGCAGGATATAAGTTGGTCTCAAAGCAATGTTCAAGTGATGGCACCTCTGTCACCCAGTTGTCTCTCCCGTGGTGTCACTCCTGTGGCTCGTGTGCTGGGATTCGCTGCTTTTGCAGGGACACCTGAGAGGGTGCCCAAGAGCTGCATTGTCCTGTGGTGTGGGGTAGAACAGGAGCCTGGGTCAAAGTGAGGGAGGCTCAAGGAAAAGCCTTGTGCCCCCTCTGTAATGGATCCCTCAGAGTGAATGTCCTGATCACGCAAAGGTGAGAGAGACCCAGCACGAACCCGGAGCTAAATACAGCGAGTCTTGGCACCTCCTGCAAGGGCTGCTTATATTCGGAGGCCAGGAGGATTGGGACTTAATGCAGGAAAAAATGAGCTGGTCACACTTGTATCTTAGGGAATCTGTTTGAAGTGTGCAGTTATTCCTGGAGCGCTGTGTAGACAGTGGCACTTTAGAGGAAGGGCTTAGCTTCTGCAGGGAGTCCACTTAAAGAAGTGCTGCTTATCTTTCCAGTGCTGGGACAGAACAAGACACCCCGTTTTAGCTAGATGAGAGAGGAGGGAGTCCTGTTTTCTGCCCCTTGGGCTTGGGCTTGAAGTCATTGTGCTGTTCCCGTGGGAAGTGACACACTGTGCTGATGCTTTTCTTAACTCTGAGAACTGTGAAAGGGGGCAGGGGAAGGCCCTAGACCAAACAGAACAAAAATATCATTTGGCAAACTTTCCAAAGAGGCAAAGCAAAGTAACCCTGTTTTCTAAGGCTGCGCTATTCCATGCGAGTATGGGTAGAACTGCTCTGTCAAGGGTAACAGTAGTTACTAAGATAGATAAATAAGCAGCAGATTTATTATAGCACGGAAGAGATTACCCACAGATTCAGTGACTGCAGGATCTCTCCTGAAGCTTCAGTCATCTGTGGATAGAAAACATCAGAAAATATAACCAGACATAAAGTTAAAATGGGATAATGTCATCTAGACAGAGGAAATTCTAAAATGAATAGTTTGAATTGCTGCTCCTGCTCAGAGAAAGGACTCTGCCTAAAGGAAGGGTAGTTAGGAAAGCAAAAGAATAAGTATAAATATTGTAATTACTTTCTAAGAGGCGAGTTAAACGTGCTTAAAACATGCCTTCTTTGTATTTACAGAAGTTCTTTTCTGTCTTTCTTTCCCATGGGGTGATCAGTGTTGTGGATAATGGAATGAGCTGTAAATCTGAGATACACGACACTCTTGTATGCATACTGGTATTTATTAATCAATACACTGAACATGATTTGACACACTGTGTCCTGTTTAACCCTGTTTTTCTGTCTGTTTAAACTCCTCAGTTTTCTTTGGTAAGTGCTTGGTATTCAGATCCTACAAATCTGCATAAAACCAACACATACCATGAACTGCCTACAGATTCAATATGCATGAATCTCTCCCTTGTACTAACAGCCTTCATATGTGCAAAATAAGACCAAGGGGACAAAAGTGGGGGCGAGAAGGGTTCCCTGCCAATTTGCCCAGCTGGAGCGACTCCCCTTGGATGGTGCATCATTACTGAGTGTGCACTGCCCTCAGGACGGTGACTGTTGGGTCCTCCACTTGCTAAACACGTTGACCCCGCAAAACGAACCTGTGCAGACTGTTGCAACAGATTAGCTGAATGGCATTCAGAGAGAAGCACTCTTTATAACATGCTCTTCGTTATGGCATGTAAAATTATCCCTGGTGCCTTTTAAAGAGGGGTCAGGCCTGCTTTCTGCAGCTAACATCCCAGTCGGGCAGGAATGACGGCGGTCTGGCTGCTGGGCCATTGTTACAGCACCAGAAACTACTTCTCTTTCCTGTATGTCGAGTTAATTCTGCATGACACCAATTCCTTTGCCAGGGGGAACCTGAAGCAAGGTTTAGGCGAATGTGGAGAATGGCTCCAAAGCGATTCGTTGCGCTCTCCCCTCAGTTTAACTTCTTGAAGCGAGCGGATTTTGTCCCACTGGTCATTCTAACCTCCAAGCCAAACCGCACCTAGTGCCCGCGACCATGCGCTTGCCACCCCTCGCGCCCCGCACAGCCACGGGCACACACGGCCCCGCGCCGCACGCACCCTCCTCTTCCTCCCGCAAGGAATGAAAGGGCCCTGCACCATCTCCCCAGCGTGTCCTCCATCTCAGCTGCTTGCACCAGCCATGGGGGTGAATGCAAGTGGGTGAGGGCAGCCAGCAAGGCCACCTCCACAGCTCCGTCCCCTTGGCGAGGCTGGTGGCATTGGTGGCCACTGCAGGGCTGAGTGCTGCCCTCCCAGAAGGGACACGAGCTTTACTAACCTCCTGAGAGTGTCACTCTGACTTTTATTGCACTATCAGTTGCTTTTTATTTACTCCTGTCGCGCTGATACAAAACCTAGCTATTTAAAAAAAAAAAAAAAAGAAAAAAAACTTTCTGCTTTTTAGTTATTATTTTCTTCCTTTCCTCTTTGTACTAATGCTTCTCTCTAATCTTATTTGCATTCAAATTACCTCACCAGGTGGTACACCGATCAGAGGTAAGAATGCTGAAATGTGCCTCCAGTTGTCACGTCACTCCATCTCCTGTCTGCCTTGTCCTCTCTCCAGTGTTTCTCATCTCCAGCTTCTACTCTCAGCCCTAACTCTGCCAGCGCTCTCGCTCATCCGCACTCTCCCGCCAGTGTGTTTATTTTGGTTGATTTTTTCGCGTGACTTCTTGTAGACTCATCCATTGCGGTTCGGCACTGTTGGAAGGGGGTTATTTAAGGAAGGTTTGCAAGGTGGGAAGCGGCGCCCGGCCTGTGCCACGTGGAAGGGTTGGTTTCTGCTGCGAGTGTCGGAGCTCCTCGCGCGGTCGCGGCCCCGGGGGCTCCGTGCCCGGCGAGGGTTGGCTGCATTGCTCTGGCGTGAGCTTAAGAAGGTAACATTTTCACAAGAGAACAGCCAGACGCTTCGCTCCTGCTGCTGACAGGCATGAAACTCTAATCACAAGGAGATGAATTCCCAAAAACTTGAGCAAATCTGGCTCTGGGACAAGCAGCGGCTTTGCCCAAGTGTTTTGTGATGGCCTTTCAAGTGCACAAACCCTCTACCATGGCAGCGGAGAGGAGAACCGCTGCTCTAGGCCCATGGACTCCCTTTCCTGCGCCGAACAAGCTGGTCTTGCTTTGTAGCATAAAGATTTGTTTTGAGTAAATGAATCAGAAACGCATCTGGCTGCTCTAAGGCTTCATTAATTAAACCCACCTACAGCTTGACAGCCCGGTGTGCACAGTCTCAGGCCAGTTTCTCACAGCCTGTATGCACCAGTAATGACTTTCCGAATGGAGTGTTGTTTTTCTAGCCTAAACACTTAAAGTTGTCCCTTTAGATTAACTTTAGTGTGTTAATCAGTGCTGCTTGGTAAGGCCCTTCGGAGTTCTCTTGTGATTGTGGTTACCCCTGTTGACTGACCCCTGGATTTCTTGATAGAAAATGACTACCACCTCCAGATCGACACAGCCTCATTTGTCCAGTTTCCCCCCTTCTCCCCTTCCCTCTCCCTTTTCACTGACTCACTGCTGGAAGTTAATAATCTGACTCTTTGGAACTGGTTCTGTTGCTGGGGGTTAATGTTTTCAGCGCCCGTTAAGTGATTTGCGAGCAAATGTGAATTGCTGTTTGATGTGTATTTGCATTAAGTTGCCTCTGTAGCAAATCTGGGTCAGGGAGAAAGACTGCAAACCGTATTTTGATATGAATGGGCTTACATATCTGTCATTCCTCCCCTTGGAGCGCGCGGAGATTGACAGCTGTGATGTTACAAGCTCCTTAAACTATTTCTTCGTCTTCTATTCCTATTGCAAATCCTAAAGCGGAATGACAGATTGAATGCTCAGGAGCGGAGCGCCCGGAGCCGCCGGCGTTGCGCCCGGTGTGCCAGGGCCGCCGCGCGCTCCCGCCTCCCCGCGCTCCCTCCTTCCCTCCCGCGTGCCTGATGACATTAGTGACTCAGCACCAGAACCGCGGGGATGCTCCATACGTCCTGCTTGGGAACCGACCGCATCTCTGTGGAAAGAACCATCCATCTCATAAAGCAGAAGCTCCCCGCACACGCCCCCCCCACACACCACGCCCGTTTGAGTCCTGATGAGGTATTTTAAGAATGTTCTTGACATTATTTAAAATATATGTGTCCTGTTTGAATGTCAGGGATGACATTTTTGGGAGAGCAAACAGGAGCCATGTGCTGCTCTCTGGCTTCTCCCCGAGGATTTCTGTCAGCCTAATGCCTTTTATTTAAAACGGAGGTCATTGCATTTCTAAAGATAACGACAGATTAGATGAAAGTGCTTGTATAATGGTGAGGTTATGTCCATGTGGAAGTGACTGTTCTGCCATGTTCTATACCCAGCTGCACTCTTGTTCCTCAGGAAGGTAAGTTGGATGCTTTGGAAACCATTCGTTTGTCTGAAAGAAAGGGTGAACTAATGACTCTTAATGACCCCTTTTGGTAGAAAGGTTTGGGGAGAGGGGTGGCGTTGGGTTGGTTTAATTGCCACTCTGAGTGTGAGTGTTGACAGGAGATGGCTATATGAGGATCTGGGGAAATTCAGCCCTTAGTCAAGGAGCCTGTACGGGCCCAGTGGAAAACCCACTTGCAGGAAATGATATGGGATTAGCAAGAAGATAATCCAAGTAAAATTCTGCTGTGCAATTCTTACCAAACAGGATGAGATTTATCTGACTAACCATCCCTTTTGATCTTACCCCACATATTTGGCCCAAGAAACCTCTGGCTTCTCTAAAATGGGAGAAGATCCCATCTATAATTGAAGATCTCGGGGTTTAGCTTAAGTCTTTACCCCGCAGGGGCTACCCTGCGTAATAATTTAGGATAATAATTTAATCTTAAAGTCTCTATTTGTGCATCAGGAAGACATGGAGCTGGCGAGCACCCATCCCGTTAGGCAACAGCCAGCTGCTTGGGGTGACCAGCAGATCATATCAGCAGCTCCGTGTTTGAGCAAGTTATTTTCAAAGCAGAAAATCAGATGTTCATTTCCATTGGGTTGGAATTGAACCAGCTCAACCTTTAGTGAAACCTGGCTGCTTTTGCCTGCCCCGGGCTGTAAGAGACAGCAGAGCACAGTTGTGTTTCAGGTGGGTGCTGGACCGGACAGGCATTATATCAGATGCACATGAGGAGGTAAAGCAACAGCATCATCACGAGCATTATGCCTCTCCAGTCAGATTTATTTGTTACTGTTCTGTCACCACAGGAAATCTCTGAGGTTCCTGTACATAAGAGTATTTCTTCCCCACAGACGTCAGCGTAGCAGAGGTCTGTCTGAGTGAACGTTAGATCAGCTCACTTGGGTGTCAGAGCTGTCTGTCGGAGCAGACAGGTAAACACCCGCTCCGACTGCTGTACAGCGGCAGCTAAACCCTTCCCAGTATCAAGCAAACTGCTTTAGCTCCGGTACCTCCGTGCCATCCTGCATGCTGGGGTGTAAAGCTATCCAAAGAGATTAGAGGGAGCTAAAAGAATGTCTTCGCTGTCTGCTTTTCTGAGTGTGTGTTTGTACATCTGATTGCACTTTGTGTATGCTAGGATTTGCTTGTTTCTTGAGCTTTTTCAGTCACAAAAAAAAGAAAAAGAAGAAAAAATGACTTTGAAAGATGTGTTGCAGGAGCAGACAGTGTTGGGGGGAAGGTTGCGTGGGGTAGTGCCGGGAAAGGTTTGTAATGCCGCGTTTTTGGCTGCCTGGATTCAGCTGGACTCGTGACAGGCGCAGGGCCTTTGCTGCGCGGGTCGCAGGGCCGTCTGCAGCTCGCTGATGACACCAAGTCCCCGGAGACTCGTGGTCCATCTGAGACCAGAGTGTCCTCAACCTGCTGCTCGCCCAAGACCTGGAGCCGCCGGCTCTGCTGCCCACCGGCGCTCCCGGTGCCCGCGACAGGGATTCCCAGCCGCGCTGGCATCCGCAGCAGGCCCCTGTGTGCCCGTCACGGGGCTCACAGCCCTGAGGAGCCTGATGAGCACTCGCAATGAAAATATATTTGTAGTTATCTTGTTTGCATAATTGGCACCGCTCGTGGCTAGCGGAGGCGAGGTGCCTTCCTTTGCAGCAGCTGGGAGGTGCCACTCTTATGAATTGCAAAAAACTAATGAATATGGGAAATGCTGAAATGCTATTTTTATTATTAGTGTCTCTTAAGTGGTTTCGATGTCTTTGCATTTGTTAGAGGCCCCATAACAGGTGTTGGTTCCGTCTTGGGGAGCAGCCTGGGTGGCAAACTCCAACCCTTCTGCCGTCCAGGCCCTCGTGTTGTCCCTCTCTCCACCACGGTCACACTTCGAGGTCCTGTCTTGGCTCTGGCCCCTGCTTCACACATCTCCTGGTCTTATTTGAAGGATTATCCTTTTTCTGTGGGAGTGAATTTTTAGCAAAAAGGGGATTGGGATCCACCTCTGAGCACTAGCTGAAGGAGTGACTAAGAATGCTGCTTCAGGAAGAGTCAGGTGGTATTTCTGCAGAGGACGTTGATGGGGTAGGAGGAGAGAGATGGAAGTTGGGGTAGCCACATGCTGTAGCGTGCAGGATGGGAAAAATACACCTATTTTCAGCTACCTGAGAGAAAGGGCCCTGGTCCAGTAGCTGGGTTCATTCCCGTCTGCACTGCAAGTCCTTTCTTTCCTTAGATCAATGTTGTGACAGCAGCCTCTGTCCTCTGGCTTTTGGGTACTTGGCTATGAAGCTTCAGGGAGCTGCTTCCAGTGTGAGGGACAGAGCTCCAAGCCAACCAGGAGTGGCAGAAGAGCCCCAAGGGCTGTCCAGCTTGGCTCCTGTGTCATGCTTAGAGGCTGTTCGTGCTTTCCTTCCCTGATGGAGCAGGATTTCACAGAGATCAGTTTGTAGCTCAGAGCTTTTTATATTTGATGTGTCACCTAAAGCAGTGACGAGCCCTCTGGGGCAGAGCAGATCCGAGGGCTCCCCACGGGCCTGCCAGGGAGGGCCCTGACCACCCTCTGCCTCACCATGCTCTGCACTGTGCACTTTCTAAATGCTTCATTTAAGCACTGTCACTGCAACTAAGGATTTTGCCTGAGCACAAGTATATTTGAATAGATAAGTATCTTGGAGAGCTGCTATCGGGGCTGTTGTCAGTGCCTAAATTTAAAGAGCAAAAGAAGAATCTAGGAGAGGAGGGAAGGGACTGGCAGGGAGATACCAGCACAGAGGAGCTACGAGGGACTTGTCTATCAGCGGGACGTGTTTCTGCCCTCAGCTCCCGAGCCTTGTCACTCTTCTCCCTGCTGCTGGAGAGCAGCCAGGGGTTTTGCTGAGGAGCTGCAGTCTCTGATACACCGAGACACGTTATCAGGCCCGGATCTGATCCGCGTGCGACACCGACGTGTCGTTGCAGCGCAGCCAGGCTCGGCTGCCCGCGCCGCTGCCGAGGCCTCGCTGTGCCCGGGGCTGCTCCTGCAGCCTGGCAGGCTGAGCTTCCCCACGGGGTCCTGCTGCAGAGCCCTCTGCGAGCTACTTGCAGCCCCTCTCTGTTCCTGTGTATAAATGGTCCTCACATCCTCGTGGTAAATGGTCCTCGCTCATCCGCTGGAGCTGGGCGCTGCCTGGTTGCACGTCAGGGCTCTGCCGCGCAAATGAGGAGTTGGCACTTGGCTCAGAAGCACTTGAGGGGTCCAGATAAGTCTGCTCTAATATCCTGTGTGAGCAAGACCTTACTCAGCGACTTTCGCAACATAAATCCCACTATATGGTACGAAAATAAATCAGCCTTCTTCGCCTGGTTTGCAGAGGCACAGCAGATTGCAGGACGAGCCCTTGGCAGAGCTAGAATAGAAATCAGGTCTCTGCATTCCCAGGTCTCTGCTCTTGTCAAAGCAAAGAATTCCTTGTGCTCTTGAGGGTCTTCAGATACTGCTTTTGCAAGCCTCAAAGGTGGCAACTGCTCAGGACTTGGTTCTACCTTTCATGTGGGTCCATCCATCCTAGAGCTTCTCCAAGAGCCCTTCTCTGGGATGGCCAAGCTTCTGCGTTTGGAGCATTTCACGGTCCAGGAGCTTTTCCCAAGGCTCAGGTGTGTGGTGTGGTTTTTGTTTTGTTTTTGTCTCCGACTTTCTGACCCTGCCTGCATCTCAGTTGCCAAACTTTGTTTGTAAGTGTCAGTACCCCTCAGATACTCTGCCCCTTCTTTTGCCTCTGGCTTAGTTGTAGGGTGTCCTTTGAGAAAACAACCTTTATAGCCCTTGCGGCTGCTGTTAGTGTGCCCTGATGCTTCTGTTTCTGCTAGCTGTTAGCTCTACTGAGCTCTCTATGAATTATTTTCTCATTCTATTTTCAGTTGAAGGATTTGCTTTGACCTCGCTCTGCTTTCTGGCTTCTTTCTTGCTCCTGACGTGCTATAGTTTGAACAGTGAGGCCAACCCAAATACAGCACTTGCCGAATGTCTCTGAGCAGTTTGTAGACAGTTGTTGACATAAGTTTCATGTTTGTTCTGTGATTCCCATAACCAGTCTGTGTGCGCTCTGGCTGCTAAACTGACAGGCAATAATGACATATAATCTGCAGCTCTCTCCTGTCTTCATTTTCTTCGTCCTCTTCTGTTGTTTCCTTCTCTCCCCAGCACTGGTGTTGAGGAGGAAAAAAGTAGTTTGGCCAACTGACATTTAAGAGCCATGGTGACCCCAGGATGCCTTGTGTATAAAGGATATAAATCCTGGTGTCGTGTGTTAGGTGTCTAAAAGGGATGCAGCAAAAGGTATGTCCTCACTGCAGAATTACCTAGGGATCTTAGCTGGGAATTACCTGCCAGCTCTTCCCTAGGTGGATGCCGCTGCCTGTCACCAGCCTTGGGGGGAACGAGCTCCGATGCCGGGGGTGCCCACGGAGTAATGAGCAGAATGGAAGGAGGGGAGAACGCACGGCAAGTTCCAGGAAGATCCTCCTGACAGAGAGCATAGCCAGGCCGTGGCATAAATTCCTGCAGGAAGTGGTGAAAGGTGGATCACTTAGCACATTTAAAATGGGATTGGACAGGGCACAAGTACATTTACAACAGGGAGCGATCCGGCCCTGGCCCCCGGGGAGGCTTGAGATACCTAATAGGGCTTTCCCACTGCTAGATGCTCCGATGCTCGGCAGCCTGTCAGTGCCGGGAAGCCTCGTGCCGCTCCGCCGCCTGTCACGCCGCTGTCACTTGCAGGCGTTTCTCACGTGCAGATATTCAGCGTTCCCACTGGAGAGAGCAGCGGAGCTCCACAGGCTGCAGGGGTCCGGACAGCACCAAGGATGCTCCCTGGAGCATCTCGGGAAGGATGGCAGCTCCTGTAGGTGGAGGGACTTCTGCAGCCGAGTGTTCTCTGTCTTCCTGCAGCCTCCTTTCCGGCGCTAATGCAGCAGCAGGGAGGGCTCTGCACATCACTGCTGTTAAATGGCAGAACCCAGGGAAGTTCATTTTTCCCCATGACTTATAGACTTACGCCACAGTCGCAATTTATCCTTCTGAATAATGTAGGTGGCTGTGGTTGGTTCACATTAGTTTTCCTTCTGTTCTGATGATATGAAAAAGTGAGTTTGACCTCCACAGCTTGAACCTGCAAGAAAAGAGAAGGGAATTTCAGCAGCTGTTCTGAGTGCCATGCTCCGTGGTCATTTTGAACCGTGGCAGACAGAAATGAGTTCAGATCCTTACAAGCAAAGGAGTTAATATTTTCTCTCAGTTCAGTACATGGTTTGTGAGCAGAGCACCCTTTTTACAAGCAGCCCTAACCAGGAGGATCTGAGCGCTCGGCGGTGCTTCCGAAACGGTTCCTGCCTTGCCAGGGGGAGCGGGCTGAGCAGCTGCCACTCGGTGCCTGGCAGTGCCAGGTTGCTGCCGTCTGCATCCCACCTCTTGCTTTTTCTTCACCATCTTTCAGCCTCCATATGGGGCCCAGTTAGTGGGGATTAGATGTGACCAGTCTTTCGTGCTGGATGAGAAGCAGCTGGATGAAAGAGCAGCCGTGCAGGCCAGCTGGCACTGGGCACAGCCGGGCCCGGCGAGCAGATGAAAGGCACGTTAGCTCAGCTTGAGTGCCCGTCGTAGGCCTCCCTGTGTGAAATCCTGGCTGCTCGGGTGATTAGCACAATTACTGCCCGGGGTCAGGCCCTGGGGAACCTGGAGCTGGTGCTGAGCACAGGGGAGGGCGGCTCTCAGGGGGCTCCGCGCGGCAGGACGTGTGTACTGCATTTGTGTACATCTCATGTCACAGACGGAGTTTTGGACCATTTACATCATTGTAATCGAAGCTGAAGGGCCGAGGAGATCACTGACACGGAGCAGGTTCACAGAAGGCCACGTGGTTCCCAGAAGGGAGAGTCTGTGGGAAGGAGGGTGGTGAGGTGGGAGAGATGGGGCTCTGCCATCCTCTGTGCAGGAAGGCCACACTTTGTTGAGCACTTGCAAGGCTTTGTGTGTAGCAGATAAGAAACAAACAGCTGCAGTTAGTGGGCTTTGTGCTCTGCTGTTTTGATTAAAGGGTTATTAAAGGTCCTTTTATTAGACAGGAGTCCCATACCAAGCTGTAATTAATATGTGTGTATGTGTATGTTTTTTCCCTTTACTGAAGCAATGAATGTAAGTAGTTGGGGCGGTTGGAAATGCATCAGTAACTGGTTCTCCGTGCATTAAAAAATTAATAATAATAAACTTCACAAGCACCTGCCAGCAGAAGCGCTGTGGCTTGCGGCTGCATGGTGGTACCCAGTGGGTCCAGGGAGCAAGAGCACAATATATTTATCCAGGAAGACACTTTAAAAGCGTGGGGCATGGCCTTCATCTTCTGAGGCTTGTCTGCTTGGTGCCCAGCCCCATCGTAACCTGAATCATCTCTGTGGTCTTGTTTGTGCACAGGAGCTCTGCAAATAGAGAACAGCGAGGAGTCGGACCAGGGCAAATACGAGTGTGTCGCGACCAACAGCGCGGGAACCCGCTACTCGGCCCCGGCCAACCTCTACGTTCGAGGTAAGAGCAGCCTCTGCCAAGGGGGGTCACTCTGCCTGCCCAGAGTGCGTCCCCGGCTTCACGCCCGGATCACGCTTTCTGAATTGTGTGACACGGCCTTTTTTGCTTAAAAACAAGCAAATTGAGTCTAAGGGCGTCTTTGATTCACTGTGGGTCTGATTCAGGTTTGCTGGAAATTCATTTTTGCTGTTTATATGGTGTTACAGCAAACGCTGAAAGAAGGGCAGGTTTGGAATTCCTTTCCTCCTTAAACTCCTTAACTTGGTGTCACAATTATTTTAATTGGGAGCAAGGGGTGCTTAATCCTCCTTGTCTAAACCAACCTTTGGTGGAGAGACACAAAACAGGTCACGCTTTGATGAGCCAAAGGTGCTCAGCAAGTGGGGGAGCAGATATTTAGACATTGCTCTGGAATGTGTGTCTTTAAAAACTGAGGAATGGAACAGCTTTTTGGAGATGTCCTAATCCATCTTCTCTGCATCAGTGACTGAGCCTCTGGGTATTAATGGCTCACACTGGGCACCTGCTGGAAATTAGCTGCAGTTCATGTAAAATGACTCTCTAATGGCAGTTGTATCGCTGATTTAAAACTATTTTCAACATACCAGAAGAACTAAGTTTTATATTAGGACATCTTGACATTTTTTTCTTGACGTTTTTTCCCCCTACATTACAGGTGTTGGGGCTAGCTTGGAGAGACACATGGGCTAAATCCTGCATATGCTTTCAGCAAGAAAAAAGCAGGCTTCCTCCTATGAAACTCTTATAGCTAGAGTCACTAGTCAGAAAGCCCTAGGAAATGTAGTTTTTGATTTTCCCAAGAAGAAAAAAAGCAAATTCTTATGCTGGTGCTACCTGTTGTTTATTAGGAAGTTAGGAGCAAATTTAATTTCCACATCATAGATGAACTGTTTAATAGTAAGATCTCACCTTCATTTCTTCTCTCCTTTGAAAAAAAAAATGCAATCTTAAAAGCTGTATATGCCCTGGTTAGTACAGAAAGAGGGCATGAGAATGATTAAGTCTTCACATGCTGTGTGTTTGCTTTTAGGGGTGGCTTCTGCTATTGTCGTCTTTGCTTATGGTGGGGGAGTGCTTTTTTATTTTGCAGCCTAATTTGGATTATAAAAGTCTTCAGGAGGCTGAAGTATCCAATTAAGCATATTCAGAAGATGAAGCTATATCTGTGCAATGGAATCACTCATTTCACTCTCACAATGTAATTACGGATGGCTTTAAACTCCCTGTATTCTTGCAAGTTCATTTTTCAGGCAAGCTGTACTAAAACACATACCAGATTGTCATTTTTCACTCGAAGGAAAAGGGCTTAGTTACCAGGTTGTTGCACAGATCTGTGTGGATACCCAACCATTTTGCTGCAGTATTTGGGATTGTTTTGCTTTCCGTGACACGCTCAGACTTTCATCGCTCCTGTTTTCTATGGACGTATGGCTGGATATGGGCACAGTAGCTTCAAGAGGTGGAAATGCTTGAAACTTTCTATTTTCTCTCCAATTTATGCTCTTTATTTAGCATGTGAGTCCCATAAAACTGAGGAGTGTGCTGAATTTTACACTCGGCCTGCTGCTCAGCGAGGTTCCCCTCCTTGGTTTGTGCTGGGTATGGTCCTTGGATGGGCTGCACATGGGAGAGGATCCCGATGTTCAAAGGAGAAAACATGTTCTTAGGCATACGCCTTGCTGTTAACCATCACTTTCTCTATGCATAAATTTTTGGAAGCAGCCTTTTTATTGCACATAATCTTTACAATGTCAGTCTCCAGCCTGCCTGAGCCTGATAAAGCCCTGCTGTATATAAAAGACAGGATACTCCATAAATTATTAGCAGATGAAAATCACTGTACATGCTATGTCCTAGATGGTGTTTATGCTTGCAGTTTCTGATATCTAATGTTCTACAAACAAAATATGATATCATTACTATAATAGTTAATGACATCCCAAAGTCAGTCAAACCAAGGACAGTATTTATCTCTTTAACGAGCAAGGAAAATATGAAAATGCCTTAATTTCTCAGGCCTAAGGTGCAGATTAAAAGAATCCCTGGCTTTTCTACTTGTGGTTGTCCTACAGTGTTGTTATTAAAAGGTTCAGTGACTTCCAGCAGGATCTTTAGAAAGTACCCACATCTTTGTGAGAGAAGACGTTAATTAATGCTAAATTACAGGGGAGTTAAGTGTTGCAGCTGCACCACCGCTGCATGGTGGGTTCACACTCATTGACCTTCTTGCGGTGAATACCCAAGAAGGTGGCCGCTCGCTGCCAAGTGTGGCTGAGCGCTGCTTGTCCACTACTTGCATGAGCAGCAATATTAATTTCCACCCTGTGTAATTCTCAGAGGTGCTCTGTCTGATCTCATTTACAGACTCTTCTGTTTTTTCTTTTTAAATATTTACGTTATTTGTTTGCCCCTTGACGCTGAGGATTTGGGTTTTGATCGCGTTCCCCCTTTGCAGCCTGCCAGGTAACCAGCATGGGGTGCACGTTGGGAAGCACGGGCTCCTTAGCACCTTCAGCCTGTTTCTCATGGCTACAAAGGAAGCTGCAGGGTGCTGAGAAGCAGCATCCAGGCAGTGCTCAGGGCTTCCCATATCAATGAAAGAGGAGGAAGGAGCAGGTTACACCACTGCCTCGCCTCTGCGAATCCTTCCGAGTCTGCACAGATGGACTTCATTAAAAGTTAAAACATTTCCACACCAGGGATTTGTAAAGGAAAATGGATGCATTTTCCTCGAAGCTATTATTTTCATCTTACTAACTGGGCTGAAAAACAACCCTCCAGAAGCATTGTGCTGCTGAGCTGGCGGCTCTGTGTGTCGGCGGCCGCAGAGCTGGGGCAGCTGCCTCCCGCTGCGCTCATTGCTTAGGCCACCAAGGGCTGCGGGCAGCCTGGGCACTGCCAGGGGAGCACGAGCAGCACGGAAGGCCAGGACAGGCCTGTGCAAGGGACTCAGGACACATCCGTGTCACGCCGGCGCGGACACGCCTGGAGATGCTGCTTCCAGGGGCGCGTTTCCCACCGCGGAGGTGCGCGCAGCCACTCGCGGCCCGTGGCTGCAGGTACCGCGCTGCCTCAAAGCCCTGATTAGATTTGGGACTTGGTGGTGCTGCAAGGGGAGGGGAAGGGAATGGAAACATATGGAGGAAGTGATTTCTCTAATGCAGAGAGCTTACTGTCTAATTTAGCAACAAAAATCCAAGGAGTTGATTCAGGACGTATGAGAAATTGATTGAAGAGGAGAAGGGAGATTGGACCTAACGTGGGAAAAAAAAAGGTTCTGTCATTTCCCTGCAATCCCCAGGAGTGGAGTGTAATGGTACTGCCTCCCGTAAGCCTCTAGGTTAGTATGAACACATTTCACTCTGGCTTTGCCTGCAGCTTTTAAAGGAAGGCCATTTTAAACTGGAATGTTGCCTCTGCCCCCGACTTCCAAGCTACTAGGTCAGGCTGTGGTAAATAGAACTGGCATTACTGCAAAAATCTGTACTTTCTTGGTCTGTCTTTTGAAAGGCCAGACTTGTGTTGAATTTGGCAGAGGGAAAACTTGCTTAGAGTCTGAAGTTTTATTTGCCAAGTTTCAGTAAGGAGCCATCACCTAAAATGGAAAGGAGTGTGGCTCTGTCCCTAGCATCCTTTCCCCGGCCTCGGCAGGGTTTTAGGCTTGAGGCCTTGGGGGCAGCCCAGGCCCAGACTCGTTAGGAGCCCAGCGAGGTGGTTATGTGCAGCTATGCAGTGCTCGCTGCAGTAGGGACCTTGTGTAAATAATAATAATTCTGAATGACTGGCATGGGCCTGGAGCAACAAGACTTGAAGCCTTTAAAAAGGACGTTTTGTGCTTATGTAATATTAAAACAGCTAAAATAGCAGCAGTCAAAGCTCGAGGGTATTTCCAGCAGAGGACAGTGGTCAAACAAGCAGTGATCAAAACCCAGGGTGCCTGAAAAGGGGCTAGGTAAGAGGGAACCCGTTTCCTTGCAAGCCACAGCAGCGTGGTCAGTTAAACGTGCTGGCTGGGCCAGTCACTTGAGCAGAGAGGGGCCCTGCCAGTGCTCAAGGGTCAGCGGCGGCTGCGGCCAAGCAAAGCCCCACAGAGGAGATGCCTCGGTGAGAGGAGATGCCTGGGTGACAGGCGACACGGACAGGCCGGGGAGTGAGAGCCGGTGAGCCGGGCTGCTGCCTTGGGCAGGCACATCTGAACTAGGACAGAAGCAGGTCGGGTCTGAGGTAGCAGCCGTGGAGGAACAGTCGGTGGGCAGCCGCGCTGGCTGAGCAGGGAGGAAGGGGCCCGGGCTGTGATCTCCACACAGCAATGTATTCCCCAGAGCAGTGACCTCTCAGCGAACAAAGTGCACTCGCTTTTACAGCATTGCCATATTTTTAATGGCAGTCCATCAGCCCCCAAGCACTGCCCCTTGCTGAAGCTGCTGCTGTAACTCAAGTCAGATGCCCCTTGCCCGGATTCTGGCCAGCTCGTGCAGGGTCTTGCTGCTCAGCCAGCTCTCCGAGGAGAGACGCCCGACACATTTTCTCTTCCCCACCTATTCCTGTGGGTATTTTTGTTACATTTTCTCCTGGAGTGAAAAGTATTCACCTCGGTGTTTCTATGAGCGTTTTGCTCTGCCATAATAATTATGATTGTTGCTTAATAAATAATAGTTTTTTGCCCTTTTCCCAGCACTTTACATCTGAAGATTTCAATGTGCTTTACACAACTGAGCTCAACAAGCTCAACAATTTTATTCTTTGCACAGCCTTTTCATGGTTAAAAGTGCAATGCAAGACTCAATCTGATTATTTGCAACGTGACCTTTATGGAAAATAGAAGCCGGCTGGCTGAGTGCGTGATAACGCAACACGGAAATGGGCTTGGAAACCTATTTCCCCCTCCATCCCACGTGATGTCTGTAGAACAATTAGGCATGCTTATCCATGCTCACTAAATGCCCATTCCCTCCCCTCCCATATCCCCTTGCATAAAGGGCTCGGCAATCGATCTCTGGTGTGCTGAGATTTTTCCATTCTTAATTGCATTTGGGCATGTATGTGTGTGCGCTGTGAATGGGAAAGGATGGTTGGGTGCCCTGAGCATCCTGCCTCCCTCTCTAGGAGGGAATATACTCATCACTGTGGCATGAGAACATTGTTCATCGCATATAATGGGAGGTTGTCTTATTCTCATGTAATCTGGCGTAAAAAAAGACAATCTGTCCTTTTGTCCCTCTATATCTCTAAAAGCTGCAAAAAAATAAAATTCGATTATGTGGAGTCCTTGGAACACAAGATGTGCTTTTGGAGATAAGCAGGAGCAGGTTCAGCCCCCTCTGGATTTTTTTAACCTCTGTGTCTTTTCGATTACAAAGTCTTTGGGCTTGCCTTTATACTGGTGTTTTGCATAGCACCGGAGTGCTTTCAGCACAGGACAGATGCTGGTAGTTCCCAGCAGAATTGCAGAGCCAATTTGGATAATGAACTTTCTTGTTGCTTTTAGGGGAGTATTAACTTCTCACTCTGGAAGGCTGTAGGAATCTGCTGCTTTGTTTGAGCGAGCGATCTAAACTCTGACCCGTGCATTCACACCCTGACCACAGCCCCCTGCCCTGCTGCAAGGCCCTTACGGCCAAGAACACATAAAAGCAGAGCCTCTCACGAGCCCAGACTGCAGCCAGCTGCTGTGCTCGGAGTGATGCTGCTGCTGCATGGGATGCACACGTCTGTGGCAGGTAAAAGCCAGATCCGAGCAGCGTGGGGATTCCTGTGTGCAGAGCCCTGGAGCCACCAGCAATCGGGACTGGCCGGCCCAGCTCCGATGTGGCCCCGCTCTTTGCTTCTTCGCTCTCTGCACTTGGGTCTCAAAACAAAGCCGTTTTTTCCACACGGAGCTGGCTGTGCCTTGCTGGCAATTCTGCTGTGACTTCCCTTCTTAGCCGTGCACCAAGACCCGTGTGGCCACGTGAGCCGTCGGGCAGCCCCGGTTCCCAGCAAGGTGCTGGTGTGTGTTCACAGTGGGGATACGCGGAGCGTCCCTCCCTGAACCCTCTCTCGCTGCGCGGGGCAGCACTGCCTGTCGCTGCTCGGTGTCCTTTGTTCTGTAAGAAGGTGAGAAACCCATAGATAAAACATGATTCTTAATTTAGGAGTGACATGGATAAAGAACTGGAGATAAGGGAGGATGTGAATGGGATCTGTAAGGAGATGAAACTTTCAATTTACCATTTATCAGTCTTTTTTTTCTCAGATAAAGCAGCAGCTATTTAAGCATTAACTACATGAAAGGGGGGAGAACTTTCTGTCCAGGTGTTTCTTCCCTCCATGCAGCTGTTCCAAAATACCCTGCTACTGTTTTTTATTCCCCATAAGACACTAATATAATTAGAGATTAAGAGATAATCCAGCAATTAGTGACAAATAGCCGGCCCTAAACGTGTTCCTGTTTGACAGGCTGGAAAGTAATCTGTTTGAGTTAGCGTGTTCCACACGTGTCTCCTCACCTTCCCGCTGTAATCTGAAGTGTCAACACGCTGGGAAAGGCCCCGTCGGCGCAGCACCCGCTGCGCGCGCCCTGCCAGCCCTGCTCCCCAACAGGATTCCCACAAGGAAGCCGCCGGCGAGTCCGGAGCGCGGGAGGCGAATCCTCAGTGTTGGGAATTGCTGAGCAGGAGGCTGGGCGCTCACTGCCCGCCGAGAGCTCCACGCTCCCTTGCACCTCGCCAGCCGCTGGCAGCCCTGCCTGGTCTGTACCGTGGTGGTGATGGTTCAAATCCAGTCCTCTAAGCACTGGGAACGGCCGCCTGCTTTCTACACTGTATGATACCATGTGCTGTGCTTTAATTTGCAGTTTTTCTGCTGGAAAGCAAATTCCTCCCCCCAACTTCTCCTTCCCCCATCAAAAATGTGACTCATAAGCAGTCTTAGCTCTCCAATCCACTTTTGTATTCTCTCAGCGAGGGTTCGATTACAGCCGATACGCCACAGATCTGTAGCTGGAGTGAGGTCACTCCTGCTAAAGAAATAAGATCTCCTTTGTCTATAAGGAAAATGCAACTAACCTTCTACTGTCTCTTCCACAGGAACAAAATCTGGGACCTCCTCAATTCTCTCTGGGTGTTTTTGTCCTTCTGATTTCTTGTCCATCTCTCACTTGCAGCACAGTGTACCCATAAGGCTCTCCTGAAACTGAGTCCAGCTGAGACTGTACATGTCTATCAATTGCCTAATACCTCTGCTGCATTTAGCTCTTTGTTTGGAGAGGGGGAGCAGCTCTTCATGGTAGAAGATTTTCCATCCACCACTTGGAACATTTCTTTCATCCTTGACGAGTTTCTGATCTACATGTATATGCTCTTCCTAGCGTGTGGCCAAGGGGTTTGAAGTGCCTTTGCCATCGTCCTGACAGTCGGATGGGCGCGTGGGAGCGCGTGACACCGTGTAGTGCAGTCCCTTGCTGTGTGCGTGTGTGTACGTGCCGTTTGCACAAGTGAATCCATGGCTGTGAGTACGTGTGGGAGCGCGGGCCGGAGCGCCACGGCGCGCAGCCTTGGCCGTGCTGAGTCGTGCCTGACCTCTGTAGTCTTGTCTTGTCGTTTCAGTGGTGTGCGGACACATGAAGCTTGGCCTGTTTTTACTCTCTGTGTTTTTCCTTGTCTTTTTTTATTCCCTCCTCATCTTCATCGCACTCTGCCATCAAACAAAACAAACTTTCATCTCTCAGATCAGCGAGAAGGTTGGTCCTTTTCACTTCTTATCCATCTACAGTACGCCACGTCAGATGGGACTTTTCCAGTAGGGAGAGGAGAGCCATCCCCAAAAGGGGAGGGGGCCCTACAGACTCTGGCTTCCTTCCAGGCACGGCCACGTTGTGCCTGACGAGATCTGCTTACTGTTTGCTGTGACGCTGGTGATGGTGTCGCTGCTTTGCTCTGCATGCCTTTGTTGCTCGAGATTTCAAATGCACACGATATCTTTTGCATGCAAATACCAGCCAAGGGGCTGTTGTTTGAAGGTGGGCTGGGAGGAGGTGCATGCTGCCTTGTGAGGGGTCCTTCAACCCTTTACCTGTGCTAGTGCCAGTCTGATACCTCCGAACTGTCGCTGCCTGCTGACTGGAGACCAAGAGCAGTCTTTGGAAGGAGGAATCATTCTGATCTCCGGGCACTTAGGGAGCTGCTAGGGAGAGCAGGCACCTCAATTTCTCTTGCTTGGTTTTGATTTTTTTCCGAAAGGAGCAAAACTCGCTTTTGATCTCAGCTTTAGGAAAGAAAAAGCATCCAGCTACGCTCTACTACAGAGCAGGGCAGCAGGGCAAGCTGGCGGGGAGGTGGAAGGCCCTGGTGGTGAAGGCCCTTTTCCTGCTTGACTGCAGTTCTCACTCTCACCATGGGGCTGGTCTCCATGCTCCCAGGAGGGCCTGTTGCATGCCCAGGGCATGGCCAAGTTTGCCTCTGCTTTCTTCCCTGGGGCTGGGTCTTTCTCTTGCTGGCAGGAGACTGGGGAACTCTGGCAGTGGCCCCAGCCCTCCCTGGGGTGGCTCAGCAAGGACCACGGCAGCGTGTACAGGAGCTTGTGGCCGCTCAGCAAAACGTGCTCTGAGCTTTGCCCTGCTCTGTCCCACTGCCCACAGCCAGCAGGATAAAGGACGATGGTGAAAGGCGAGTCCAGCCTTTAAATCTTGCTCCAGACTTAGCTTGAGTCGCTCATGATTCCATGTTGAGGAAAGCTGGTATTTTTGGCAGAACTCCTAACCTAGTCCCCAGAAATTGCTCCCTCACTAATCAGGTACGCTGTAAGTTCATCCCTGGGCACAGACTGCAGGCAAGGGCACCCCGTGCTGCTGCCCCGGGCAGCGGGGTGAACGACACCCCAGCTCCTCGCAGCCATGTCATCGCACAGCTGCACGGGTTGAGCTTACAATCATCACTGGAACGAGTTTTAACAAGTTGTCATAGCAGTTGTTCCAGTACACTGACTTCGTTCCCGTTTCCCTCCCGCAAACGTGCTCTCGTTTAGATTGTGCTGAGACATAGGGCCCTTGTTTACCCTCTAAAAATAGAATTCACAGAGGATAAAATTACCTGAGCCCAAGACAATGGTGGAAAATGAGAACAAGGAAGAAAGAAAAAATTAAAACCAAGGCCCAAAGCCTTCTGATTTCAGTGAGTTTGGAGTGCTGCTGTGCTGGCTCAGACACCTCTGGAGAATAAACCTTTGACAGGGCACTTAACCGTTTTAGCCGCACGGTTAAGCTGAGAGGAGAAAGCCAAGAATGGATATAAGCCAGCAGGAGTAGATAATTTCTCATTCTTTGTGTCGACCCCTCCTCTCACCCCAACCAAAAATACCCACGTACACAAATATTTAATGTGAAGCCAGAAATTAGTTTCTAAATATTCCAATGGGATTTGCCGTGCTTATAATTTGTTTGGCACTGATAATTACATCTTACATTTTTCCAGTGTTACTTAAAACTGTGTACTGCTCACCCATGCATTTAATTATTGCTGTGCAACTGCTACAAGGTTATATATTAACGAGTTATTTTATCTTGATACAGTGGATCTTTTCTCTTATTCCTCTCCTTAATGTTGTGTTATTTTCATCAGAGAAATTTCAGAGAGTGAATGCAAATTGCATAGCTCCACAATCTTGCTCTCCCTTACTTTGCTATTAGTATGTCAGTATGCTGAATGCTGATGTGTCTCCAGTGCTGCACCACTGTAATGATATATCCTCTTTTATATGTGGTTGTCAGCGCAAATAATTAGACCTAAAAGTTATAGCTGAAATATAATCCAAAAATGGCAAGGCCCTGTTTTGGAAATTGTCTATAAAATGTCAGCACTCAAGGATGCATTGGGAGCATAAATAGTACAGCATTGTTTGAGCACAAGATGAGACTGTAAATGCATTTTTTCTGGTTCCAATTTTTCCTCTCCTGCTGCTGATTCTGTCAATAGATTGTGAGACACCAGTAACTGCCTTTCCATTTGAAGTCCTCCCTTAAAATGATAGCACAAGAGAGAGATGAAATGTGTCTACAGCTGAGTAAACCATGCAGACCAATGATCACATTTGAGGATATCTCCTAAATTCCCTCCCTCGCAGCTGTAACGAGGTGGTGTTGAGAAAGGAGGGAGTTTGGGGCAGGGTAAGTGTGTGGCTAGGTGGAGATCACGTCCCCATGCAGCAGCTTTCCAGGCTGGGGCAACAAACCGGTCTCAACTTCTGTCTAGAAGAGGGTGCTGGTGTCGCTGGCTCAGCCATGCTGGCCAAGGGAGCCAGCAGGGAGAAGCTGCCTGGTTTCCCTTGCCCTGGTAAGCTTTGGGTGCGTGGGAACGTCCTGTCCCTGTGCCAGCCCTGGGCGCCTCGCAGCCGGGGAGCCTCACGGGGCGCAGAGAGGAGGGCGCTGGGCTCCGCGGGCCCTCACGTCACTCTCGGAGGGAATCTGAGACGTTCCGAAAGAGCCACTGCGGTGGTGAAAGGAGCCGGGCAATCGATTCATGCTCTTTGCTCTCAAGGCAAGGAATGTGCACGTTAATGCATGCTGAATTATTAACGTTCCTCAATCTCTAGCTTCGTAGCTCTTGTGTGGCCTGCTTCCCTCCTGCCGTGCCCCCCATAAGTGCAGGGAAGTGCTCCCCGCGCTGTCCTTGCTCCCTGTCCTGGGGGATGCGGAGCCCTGCTCGGGTTGCCGGGTGTCACTCACTGCCACACTGGGGATTACGTCCCTCGGGAGCGCTCCGCAGAGCGGGAGCGAGCCGGCTTGTGCAGCAGCTCGGAGCCCCGGCCATGCCTGTTCTTGGGATGAATGACAATGAATCTCCTTTTTGACAGTCTGCTGGTTTAACTAAACCTCTGAATTATACTATTGTCCATTGAAATCATTTTAATATTCACAGCGATTTTCTCTGTGCTGTTCTTGCAAAACCTCCAAACCCTCTTCTCTGATCTTTATTCAAAAGGAAGATTAAAAATATACAAATTCTTGTCAAGAAAATTGTAATAAAAGGGAAAATTCTTTGCTGCAATAAATGAAGAGCAACAAAATTTTCTGAAGCACTTAAGGTAGCATCATGGGTTACACTGGCTCATGTGATTTGACTTGTAAATTGGACGGAAATTCTGAAGAATGCTGCTGTTTGAGGAGCTAGGCTGGTTTAAATCATTACCAGACTTTCACAGCAGAAAAGCAAGAGATGCAAAGTGGTGCCTTGAGCCTGAGGGACGTGTTGCCGGTGCTCAGCAACCAGCCGGGAGAGCTCGGCCAGCTCCTGCTGATACCCTCTGACAGCAGCTGCCCTTCTCCCTGTGCACCGAGCAGAGGAGAAGCTGCCAGTTACTCCTGGTCAAGGATGGGAGGATGGTGCGGCCTGCGCTCCTATGATTTATGGCTCTGGCCTGATCCACCACTGCAGGCATTGCCCAAACCTCCCCTGTTTGAGAGGGGAGCCCTTTGCGGGGAGCTGGTCTTACCCAGCGCGCGCGGGAGGTCGCAGCAGCGCCTGCAGCAGGCTCTAACGCCCCTGCTCTCACAGGACTGTGCTCAAAATCGGGTCTTGCATGCCGGCCTCTGCTCTTCCTGCATGGCCTCTAGCGCACGAGTCTCTTGTCTGCCCATGTTCCCACGTGTGAGTTTTTGTGCATCTTCCCTGTCCTCGTCCTGCCCTGACTCTCTCCTTTCTGTGACTCTGTAGTGACCTCCTGTGCCTGCCAGCCTGTTTGCCTGGTGCATGTGTGTGAGTGCTCTGTGTGCATCTATGGCTTTATTCTCAAAGGTTGCTCTTTTTTATTTATTTTTTTAATTTTATTTTACTACAGTGCGGGTGGGTGGTTTTGGTCCTCAGATGGGGATGGAATTTGAACAGCTTCTACGTGAAATAACTCACCGCCACGTTCATTGGAAAGCAAAATCTGACTCTTTAACGAACGGTGCTGGGATGCTGTGGTGGGGAATACACGCCATCATGTTAAACCATTGCCATGTCCATTGGGTTAATGCTGTATCCTCATGACTGCGTAGGGCTTGAGTACACTTTGAGTTGTGTCTCGTTGGGGGAGCGCTGCCCCACCAGTCAGGTAACGCCTCAGTGGCCATCACAGCTATTGATTTGAAATTTAATAATTGATTAAAAGAAACAGCCAGCAAGACTTTGGATTTAGACACTAAAAGAAGAAAAAAAAAAGGTGGAGGAAAGGCACATTTTCCTTCCCCTGGTGGGTAAGGAGCTAATGAGGCCTGTTTTGTCACCGAGAGGATGTGTCGTATACACACAGAGGATGTGTTGTATGCACACGGTGTTGACAGTGTTGTCGAAGCTGTCACCGAGTCTTTACTCTGTGGTTTGGTGTGGGCTCCGTGCCCTGCAGGTCTCTTGGGCTGGGCTGGGCCCTCAGGGTGAGCACTAGTGCTGCCTGACCTGGGAGAGCCCTGGGGGCTGCTGATCCGCCCGCGGCCTCAGGGCCGCAGCCAGGCCGGGCCTGGAGCGCCGCCGCCCGCGGGCCCCACGTCCCTCTGTGCCCCGCTGCTGCCAGGGCGCCTGCCCCGCTGCTGCTCGCCCTCGGCATGGCCGCCGCCTGCCGGCCTCCACGGCGCCAAGGCGGGAGCGCCGTGGGCAGCAGGAGCCTCCTCAGGAGCCAGGCCCTGGGGCGTCGTCTAGGGCAGAACAGGGTGTCTGGGCACGACGCGCTCAAGCCGCTTCCCTTTTTTAACTACAGACTCAAGTGAGCTTGCCCAGAGGAAACGAAGATTTACCGAGCGCAGTTGTTTCTTTACCCTTGCTTAAACAGGCCCATAACACTAACCCTGAAGAAGGGGCCTCATTGCTCAGTGTCATTTTCCTGACGGGAATGCATATGGCAGGCAGCGTTAGAGCTTTATAGTAGCTGAGAGTTGCTTACAAATAAGTCCTGAATGAAATACCCAGCAAAGAATTGATATAAAGAGAAGCTATGCGATGAAATAAGGAGGAATACATCTCCCAAAGTGCTGCCACGAAGGTGGGGAGGGTGCTGCCAGCCCAGCTCTCTTCTGTCAAAATGGATATGATCTCGCATCTGTCAGGATTAGTTCTCTCCTGCCCAGCAAGGTGATCTGTTCAGGCTCTGACAGTGTCATGTGGCTCTGGTGACTATTTTTTCTGAGCCAGCATAGAACCTGAGTTACATTTTGAAAGGAATTATGTATTATTTAGCAGCGCACGTGCGCTAATTCAAAGCCTCCCGTAGCCCCTGCCCCCCCACGGCGAGGTTTAGGGGGCCGCTTGCTTTGCCCTAGGGCCAGTAAATGGAGCAGGTAATTCCGTCTTGCAGAGCTTCAGTGGGCCCTGTACAGAGTGTGTGACTGGCATTTGTGCATGCCTTCTAATTAGAAGGATGTAATTTAAGTGGGGGAACGTTTCATGTTAGTAATATGATTTAAAAAGCCTGTGTTTGGAGGGAATGGATAGAGCCATCCCTTAATGAGTTCTTCTAATAAGATGCCAGGGGCGAAGGAAGGGGAGAAGAGTGTGTGCAATTTGGCAAAGCAGTGAACAGCTTTGGCACTTCATTTTATCTGTCCCGAGGGATAGAAGAGCAAAACTGTTGAGCCCCCCTCCCGCAGCCCCGCAGCACAGCTGGGCGCTGCCTGCCCCTTCTGTGGCCCTACTAGCTGTCTCCTCCTTGTTTCAGTGCGGCGTGTTGCACCTCGCTTCTCTATCCCTCCGAGCAACCACGAGGTGATGCCTGGGGGGAGCGTGAACCTCACGTGCGTGGCAGTAGGTGCCCCGATGCCCTACGTGAAGTGGATGGCCGGTGTGGAGGAGCTGACCAAAGAAGATGAGATGCCCGTTGGCAGGAACGTCCTGGAGCTGAACAACATCGTGCAGTCCGCCAACTACACCTGCGTGGCCATCTCCTCCCTTGGCATGATCGAAGCCACAGCCCAGATCACTGTCAAAGGTAAGGGGTTGCATGGTCCCCACCGTGCTCCTTATTTGGGTTTTGAAAGTGCAACTATTTGACAGAGTGGTTCTGGGTACAGCCAGCACACCGTAGAGTCTCCTGTGTCTTTTCCACCTTGTGAGGAAAGTTCACGAACCCACAGATTTGTTTTTTCCTACTCCTGCCATGGTACTTGCTTTGGAGGCCCTCTCCCATCTCCAGCCTGTGGCATGGTGGGACTCCAGCTTGCGTGCACCACGAGGGAGCCTTGCTGGGTCCCTAGCAGATGGGTGCTGGACAAGGAGGTTAATCCCAGCCCGGTGAACCACGTCCATGGAGACAGTCCAGCCTGCCCCCTTCAGAGACAGTTTATAACTGTCGTATGCTCTGACGATTTTCTTTTTTTCCTCCCTGCTCTGACTCTCTTTTGTTACTGCCCCTAAGATGCGCTTCCTGCTGCTGTTTCTCGGATAGCTTTGCCCCAAAGGGAGCTCTACATTGCTGCCAATTGCTGTCCATGGGCCACTGGGGAGCTTGCCTCAGGGCTGGAGTGTGTGTGTCCTGCATTGTCCATCTGCAGCCAGGCAGGCCCACACCAGCCCTTTCCTCCTCTCCTCGCAGTTGATTTGTAGCTCAGATTTCCTCAGGCACATTGTGTCTTTTGTGCCTCTCTGTTCTCACAAGTCGCCTCCTGCCTTATGACCACCTTTAGCGCTGAGTCCCTGCTTCAACAATACCAGAGAATTGAAACTTAGCCCTTTTTGACCTGGAGATTAACAGCAAATTCTCTTTTCCCGGGGCTAGTCAGAAGATCCTTTAACCTCAGCCACAGCTGCTGCTTTCCTCACAGCAGCAACCCCTCCTTGTCTTTCCCAGCCCTTCTTACCTTAAGGAGCCACAGGGTTGCCTCTGTTTTGATTGCAGGGAATAGCTGAGAGGGTCCAGAAGAGAGGGGCTCAGTGGGGAGGTGGTTGGGAGGAGGTCGAGGCTACACTGATGGTCTTAGTATTTACCTCTCTGTACCAGGCGACTGGTCCTCTGTCCCTGCCTGCTGGAGTGGTGCCTGCTGCTGCCCTGGTCTGTGCAGTCTGGGACCTGGAGCCTCTGCAGCTCCTTTAGCCCCTTGCCCTCTGCCTCGTTTCTCTTCCTCACCTTCCTGCACTTTCACTCTGAACAACTTGCTGTCTCCGTCCTCAGCTCCTTTAGCCAGCATTGCTTCTCCTTGTGCTTGCTGGAGAGTGAGTTGTTTGCAGGGCAGACAGGAGAAGCAAGATGACAGAGTTAGTTGCACTAAGGTCCTTCAAGGTAGCAGGGTCTGCCCCTTGCTAGCAGGCAGGCTGCACACCCAAGAGCTGGCAAAAGTCAAGCTTTTGACTCCTACCAAGGAAAGGGAGGACGAGGGCCATCTGGCCCTGCAAGCCTGGGGGAGGCTGCCCATGTATTGGATGCCCTAGGAAGCCTGTTGCTTCAGTCTGTTACAAAAGGAGAGGCACTTTCATCCAAGCCACAGCCCAAGCACTCGGAGCTGGAAACCTGTGGGTTTGCCAGGGCATGGAGCACCTGGCACTCCTGAGTGCTGAGGCATTTTTCCTATTCCCCTATCAAGCACAGCCAAGCACAGATCAATAATGACTTTATCTAGAGTGGTTCGTAGGAGGTTTAAACTTACTGCAGACTTTAATTCACTCATTGTCTTAAAGTATTTGTGTACTCTGCAAATCTCTCTCACACACATTCGCTCTCTCTTTGTTCTTCTGGTGAAATGGCAAATCTGGAAATGTTTGCTTGCAGTAACTGCGTTCTCATTAACACTTCAGAGATGTCAGCGTCACAGAGTTCCTGTGTAACAATTTATTGTCTGGTTACCGTTTGGCACACCACCCAGTGAAATAGTGGCTGTGAAAGTTGGTAATTTCTCCTGCTGCGTTCCTCCTGCATGTACTTTCTTACTTACAAGGCATTCCCTTCATCAGCCCATCTAACAGCACTGTCCCAGAGATCCCTATGGCCTCAGATGCTGTCCCTGTGGAAGCGGGAGCATTGCTCCCAGTTATACGCAGTGCTCTGATTGCTTCACTGTGTCCCCTTGTGAATCAGCTGTGAATGTGACTTCTGGGGCCAGCCCAGCCCAGCAAGTACCTTCCCACTGCCAGCTGAACCCCCATGACAGCAACATTCCTGCATCCCTGTTGAATTACCTTTATTTAGCCTGCTGCTGGTAAGTGCGTCAAGCACGTCTAATAACATGATTGCTCTGTTTATCCTTCCATTAAGAACCACTTCAAGCAATATATGGTAATATAAAAATGCATGTTCTAGAGTATGAAATGATTTCTGCCTTTTAAAGAAGAATGTTAATGGGAGGTGGCAGCTCCATTTTTATCCCTGTGCACATTGCAGGGTTTGAGCTGACTGAATTATTTAAATCACACCTCTCTGCCTTCCAATTGCAGCACTGCCAAAACCTCCAACAGAGCCATTAGTGACTGAAACGACAGCTACCAGCGTGACCCTCACCTGGGATTCGGGCAACTCCGACCCCATTTCATACTACGTCATCCAGTACAAGGCCAAGTCGCTGGAGGGCCAGTTCCAGGAGGTGGATGGCGTGGCGACCACCCGCTACAGCATAGGCGGCCTCAGCCCCTTCTCGGAGTACGAGTTCCGCGTCATTGCGGTCAATAACATCGGCAGGGGACCCCCCAGCGAGCTGGTTGAGGCACGGACGGGAGAGCAAGCGCCTTCGAGCCCCCCGCTCAAGGTGCAGGCGCGGATGCTGAGCGCCAGCACCATGCTGGTGCAGTGGGAGCAGCCCGAGGAGCCCAACGGACAGATCCGAGGCTACCGCGTCTATTACACGACCGACCCGCACCTGCCCGTGAGCATGTGGCAGAAGCACAACACCGACGACAGCCACCTCACCACCGTGGGGAGCCTCATCACCGGCACCACGTACAGCATCCGCGTCCTGGCCTTCACGTCGGTGGGCGACGGGCCGCCCTCAGACATCATCCAGGTCAAAACTCAACAAGGGGGTACGTACCGGGTGCAGGGCCATGGCTCTGTGCCCGTGCTGGTGGAGGGCGACTGCTGCGTGGCTGATCAGCACCCGGCATCACCACTGCTCTTGCTGCTCAAGTTGCTTTGTGTTGGAGTGACATCCAGCGCTACAGGCATCAGGTTTAAGACGCGTGCCCATGGTATCAATGTCAATAGGAAAAGCATAGCCCACTGTTTTGTCTGAGATATGATAGCTAAAAATATGAGACAAAGCCCCTGTGACACCTGAACAGCTGGTGGGCCCTCCTGGGGAGGCCGAGTGCGCCGTGCAAGTCAGGAGCTGGGTTGCAGAGTAGGGGCTGGAGCTGAGCAAGAGGCCCGTGGTCCCAGCCTGGGCCCCTCAGGTGTCTGCTCATTGCCCAGGAGGTTTCAAGAGCAGAGTGTAGGGGAGAGGGAAGAAAGGAGGGTCCAGAAGGAATGAAAGAGAGTCCTTACAAGGCAAAAAATAGACTCTGCAAAGCAGTGTGACACCTTTCTGAGCATCTGCCTCCTGGCACTAACACTCTGTTTGGTTCCCAGTTCCTGCCCAGCCAGCCGACTTCCAGGCAGAGGCAGAATCAGATACCCGGATCCTGCTGACGTGGCTGCCGGCCTCTCAGGAGCGCATCACCAAATATGAGCTGCTCTACTGGGAAGGAGAGGATGGTGTTCAGGTGAGGAGCAACAGAAAGGGCCAATCATCACAGTTCAGCAGCTTGGGAAGGGGCTCTTTGCTGGAATAGCTTTGAGCTGCAGAGGCTGTTTCTTCTCCTGACTTTCAGCAAAGTGAGAATTGGCACCACAGCAGCATCACAGTGTCCTGTTGTCCTGTCATCCTCCTGTGTTTATATTAGCATGAGAGCTGCCAGTGACAAGTACCCGCCAGGGAACTGGCAGCAAGCAGGCCTTTTTGCCAGCACTGCTCAGATGCATTAGGTATCCTGACTAGCTGGGGCTACACTGGTTGATGTGGCTGTCTCTCCCTTGGCACTGGGAGCTGAGCACCAGCTTTTGTCTCTTCTCCAGCTACACCAAATAACCTGTGTTTCCTTCCTTTTGCCAGCAAAAAGTGGAGTTTGACCCAACCTCTTCATATGCTGTGGAAGGTCTCAAACCAGACACACTGTACAAGTTCCGTCTGGGAGCCCGCTCTGAGCTGGGTGTAGGAGTCTACACCCCCATGATCGAAGCCAGAACTGCCCAATCCAGTAAGTATCTTGACACCCTGCTGAGGACAATGCAGCAACAGTCCAGTTTCCTCACCTGAAATGGCATGGAGTGACCTGAGGCCTTGTCAGTGTCTATGGGAATTCTGGCCTACACTTAGCTAAAGGGGAAAAGGGCAAAGTGAGCTGGGGTTTTGGATCAGGGCTCTGTGGCAGAGGGGGCACACCCAAGTGGTAAGTTGTTTTTTTTGTGTCCCTTTGGTCATGCTGCCCTTCCCTAAGGAAAGAGTCATAAAAACTGATGGAGGAGTGAAAAACTGAATGGGAAATTGCTCTGGAGAGATTGATTTGAGGGGACTTGTGCATCTCCATGAGTTTACTCCCATGCAGGCAAGCTGTTTGAACAGGCAGCATATGGGTGCTTGGCTGGCTCTAAATGTGCCTGTCGCCAAACCATTGGGTTTTTACCCCTTCACTCTCCATTCCAGCTACCTTGCTTCTGCAGGAGTCCTTCCCTGTGCATGCACTTACCAGGTGAGGTGTCCTTTGCGGAGAGATGTCCCAGTGGCTGTCAGGCAGGTGGAGGAGTGAGTTTGGGAAAGAGACTGTGGGCCTGGTTTGTGTGAGCCAGTGAAGCTGCTGCTTCTGGGACTGCAGCACTGGAAGAAACCAGAACAAGCCACAGCAGAGTTAATAGAGAGGCTAGATAATGAGGTGACCCAAGCAATATCACTTTCATCCTCTCTGCCCCATGTGATCACAGAGCAGGAGTTCGCATTGCTCTGACTGGCAGCTCAAAGTGCTGCACATAAGCAGATTAGGGCTATCAAAGGGCCCTGCGATAAGCTCGTTTTCACTAACGATTTTTTGGGGCTTGTCATTATGCAAAGAGCATTAAAAGAGGGGGGAAAAAAAGACATTTTCGTTTGCACCGTCTGTCTGGGATTTAGTAGCCATGTGGGGTGAGCAGCTGGCAAAGGCAGCCAGCCCTCCCTGCAGGGAGGCGCCTGCCCGCACAGCAGCAGAGAGTCCGAGACAGCTGCTAGAAAGGGAGATGGGGCAGGGAAGGGCAGCTCTGCTCAGGGTGGAAGTGACCTCCTCTCTGAGGAAAACTCACTCTGTTAACATATCAGTTGCAAGCATCCCTCCACCCACTTAAATGTGGTGCTGCACAAGGTATGGAAAGGGAGAGCAGTTCAGACCAAGCAGTTACAAATATTTGAATGCTAAGAACAAATTCCACGTATGAGGGTTATTCTTCATATTTCAGATAGCTTTTGTATTCATAGGCAAAGGTTGGAACAATTCTCGTGCCTCTTATATTAACTCCACACATATTTAATCAGAGATAGGTACCTGCATGAGGGAGTCCTTCAGAGTCTCATGACAGTCTGAGGGAGAGAAACCTTTTTTTATGGGCTTCTCAAAGCAGGTTTTTTCTTGACCTGCTCCACATGCTGTCTTCTCCTGGTACACTCATACTGGTCTGTTTTTAGACTTGTCTTCACTGGCCAGCAGAGCAGTAACTGGCATATTCTGGTATCTGCTCAATAAGAAGGAAGTGGACGGGTTGAAAGAGGTTCAGTCAAAGGCCACAGGAATGACTCAGTTTGACCCTCCTCATAGTGATGGACCTAAGAGTTCTTGGATTCTTTTTCCAAAAAGTGATGGGGTTATGACTTACAACTTTCCTGCATGAGAAGAGTATTTCTCATGGAACTCTGTTTTGAGAGAAATTTCCTTGGTGATTAACAGTGGGCCATTCAGCAAGGTAATATGTCTGGCTGAATAGTCCCAGGACAGAGGGATTCTTGGTCACCAGGAGTCTCAAGGTTGGTTGGGCCTTTTGGAAAGCTCTGCTTTTAACGTGACCGAAGTTGTCTGCACAGTGCAGGATTTCCAGGGTGAAATTAGTTGATCTGCTAAGCAACTAAGCAACACCTCATGTTAGATGGTTGCATTGGTGTCCCCTCTGGCCTTAAATATCTAGGAAGACTGCTGCTCTTTGCTTCAAATTGGCCTCCCTCCTGTGCTGTTCCATCTGGTTGCCTTGAAAAAGGCTTTTAGCTGTTGGAGGATGACATGTTGAGGTGGGACGCACGCAGCGGGAGCAGTCAGGCTCGTGCTTTCCGGAGAGCCTGGCTTCAGGCTCTTTCCCAGCCCTGACAAGCCAGGCAAGGGCAAGGCAGGGGGCAGAGCATCCTGAATGAGTCACCAACAGGCTGCAGAACAGCTTCTGCACTGCTCCTGGCTGGTCTTCCCTCTTGGCATCCCAGATCCCTGCTCCAGCTGTAGGAGGGCTGGGGATATCTTCCTGGGAATGCCAGAAGGACAGAGTCCCTTGCTGGGTAGCACCAGAGTGTGTGTCCAGGAGAACAAGTAGACCCATCTGTTAATAAGACGGCTGCCTCCTGTACTGTCTTTGCAAGCTGCTCACTTAGCAAGGCAAGCAGCTGGACACTCCAGAGTGCTGGAGACTCTGGAAAAAGCATTGCTGTTCCGAGGGTCCTCAGAGTGTGGGAGAGCTCTCCAGCGTTCAGCAGCGCCCCAGGTGAATGGTACGATGCACAGGAGGAGCACCAAGCAGCTCTGCGCCCATTGGTTCCCACTGTTAAAATGTTCTTGCTTGAACTGCAAGGGAGTTCAAGCTGAGCTTGAGGCTGGGAGCTTGAGGCTGGCTTTTCCCAGGTAAACTGGAGTGAATTGGCTGGCTGGGTACAGAGGCCTGCTGCGAGGCAGCAGGAGAGGCAGGAGGAGCAGCACGGAGGGTGGCAGCGGTGCCTACGGGTGAGTCTGTGCCTGGGCCGCCCAGCTGGCTCCTCGCTGGCCCGGGAGGGACACTTCCCCTCCCTGTACATTTTAAGTTGATCCTGTTTATGTTACCAAGTTTTATTTTGCTTCCTTTAAATGTTAATCTCAGTTTATGCATTGCACTTGCGTGTGTGACTCTTACCCAGTCAACGGCCAACATTTGACCTGCCTGTGCTGCTCCTTTGGAGAAGGGGCTCACTGCTGCATCCTGAGCAATGCCGTGGAGGCCAGAAGCCCGAGCACCTCTCTGCTGTGGTGGGCCTGTCTGCAGACAGTGGCAAAGGAAAGCTTTGCCAGCCCAGAGCTCTTTACTTCTCACCCATCCTCTTGGAGGGCCACCACCAGGCTCTGCATCTATTATATGACTTCTCCAGATTTACTCTTGGTGTCTCTTGGGTGCTCTGTCTTCCTGCTGTCTGCGCTGCCTCTTCTCTGCTTGCTTAACCAACGGGGTGTGAGGACTTCCTACCCTTCTCCCTTCTAGTATAGCAGGTGCCAGGGCCACCCTGTTCCTGCCTTCCTCACGAGGGGAAGTGCTTGCTTCCACAGGCTTGCTTTGTCTTCATGGTCCCATTCCAGCAGCTTGATTCTGCTCAGGCATCCTGTCTTCCAGTGCTCTTGCTGCACTGTCACTCCCTTCCTCTGCCCAAGCTCTCCAAACCAGAAATAGTGATGGGCCCTGCTCCTGGGATGCAGAAATTGGCTCTAAGAGCTACCAATAGCCTGGGGCTGCCCGTGCTCCCAGCAACAGAAGTGACGCTGGCAAGTCCTGCTGTCGTTTTATTTCTCAGATCTTCTGCCACTGGCATCCTCTCTCCAGCAGGGTACAGTTGTTGGGAGCTTAATTTTCTCAGCTGCCCGCTGCCGCCTGGGATCATGTAGACTGTGTTCACCTTCACACAAGCAGTGAGCAGGGAAGCTTGTCCTGCTGCCTGTGTCCCCCGCAGGGCTGCCTCTGGTGCCCTGATGGCTTCGAGGTCTTCTGTGTGGGGAAGTGCACCAGGGTCTTTTCCTGCCTTTCTTATTTTCTGTTTGCAGTTGGGAATGGAAGCCAGAATTCTTACACCCACCTTAGCAAACAGGGACCTCACGCTCACTTACCACTTGGTCAGGCTGCTTCCCAGCCTTAGAGCAACTACATGAGCTTCTTCAGTGGTGCTGCCCTCCCTGCCCTCTGCGTAGGGCTCTTGCCTTCAGTGCAGGCACCCTGGGAAGCACCCACTCCTGTATGTCTTGCCCGATCAGAGGGACTCCTTCCTTCTTTCTGCCCTCTTGAGAAACATCCAAGTGTAGCACCTTTCCTTGGTGTCCTGCAGCAGGCCCCACTAATCTAGGGCTAGGTGCTGCTCACAGATGATGGTCACAGCTTCAAACCCTCCCTAGATGCCCTGCAGCCAACCTCAGTCGCGCACTTTCCATCCCTCTGCTGTTTCCTCCTCGTGTCTAGGAGCAGGCTCTCGCAAGCCTTCCTGCAATCTGGTGTGCGAGCTTCCCCTTCTGCCACTCTTGCCTTCTGGTATCTTGCTATCTCTTCTGGTTTCCATCTGTTTCAGATCTTCACTGTAAGCATCTTTCTTCTCCCTACCAGTCTCCTTCTCTCTCTTTCTCTCTCTCTCTCTCTGTCTCTCTCTCTTTCCCTTTCCCTACCGTCATTTGTTGTGCTTGGTGAAGTGAGCATCTCAAGCTGCTTTGGGAAGAGGTGTTCTCTGATGCAAAGCAGCCCTCGTATCTCCATGTTGTTCATCAGCTTTTCAAACACAAATTGCCCTTAGTGCCACCTTTGATTTGTAAGGAAGGCAGGCGGCTGTCCAGGAAGCTCCTGGCTGCGTTGCCATACATATGTTCAGTGCTCAGTTGACTGGGTAAAAGTTCCCTGTGCATTTTGGTTTCCCCTTCCACTCATTTCCCTTCATCTCCCCACTTCCTTCATTTATTTATCCCCAGCCCCCTCCGCCCCACCCCCAGAAGTCGAGTGTGTAAGCACCAGCTCCACTACCATCCGGGTAAGTTGGGTGCCACCGCCTGCCCAGAGCCGCAATGGAGTCATCACGCAGTACTCCATTGCGTACCAGGCGGTGGAAGGAGAGGACAGCACCAAGCATGTGGTGGATGGCATTGGACGGGAACACTCCAGCTGGGAGATCAAGGACCTGGAGAAATGGACCGAGTACAAGGTGTGGGTAAGGGCTCACACCGATGTGGGGCCTGGACCGGAGAGCACCCCCGTGCACGTGCGCACTGATGAGGATGGTAGGTGCCACCAAACAGCTCCTGTAGCTACTGCTTTTTGGGAATCGGGACTCTCCTAGTTGAGCTGCTGGCAAGTGGGAAGGGAGTTGGGGATATTGGTGCTGGAAGTGCTTTCCAAGCAGTACCGGGGCTGTCCGAAGCAGCACATTGGTCAGCAGCTGCAGAGAGTGGGTCTCCACGATTGCTCTGGAGTGGGATGGTAGGGGTTGCTCTGGTGTCCCTTGCTCTCGTATCATATCTTGCCTGGAGGCCATGGGTCACCTGCCCCTGCATGGGCCCACCAGAGTGCTGTGTGTGTGATTAGTGCTTCCTACGTGCGTGAGGAGGCGTTACAGGATTGCCCTGTTGTGCCTTTCTAATGTTTTATGGGGGTAGTTTCCCTTTTACTGAAGGTGGTGGGAGTCCTCCCAGCCAAAAGCTCATGTCACATTGTAAGATCAGGACTTAAAGTTTACTTGTTGACCTGAAATCCCTCAAACTGGGATTTCAAGGGGAAAAAGAAATCCATCTGAAACTTGTAGATATCGCAGGAAAGCTGCTTCCCGCCCTGGCTTCCAGGCAAGCCACAGCTTATATAAATCTGTTCTTCCACTCAGGAGTCAGAATATCGAATGTACAGAACACTTTACTGGATACGACAGCTTTAAAGAGAATTGCTTTGTATTAGCAGGGCTGTCAGTTATGTCATCATGACTTAAGCTGTCTCCTTTGAAAGTGCCAGAGCTCAGGGTGACAGTAGGAACTTCCACGGCTTCATGCTGACCTCAGAAGCTGCAGATTTTAATGGGAGGAGAAAGCGATGCAACATCCAGGCAAAGAAAGGAGGCCCTCTGCATTGCCCAGTCAGCGTAGCAAATTGAAACCAGACATGTCGCAGTTTCACTAAATGGGCTGCCACTGTCCCCCATGTCTCCGTGGCTCTGGAAGTGGTGTCTGGGAATGCTCCCTGACTGCGTTCCTGGCCTTGCGAACACATCTGTGTGGGTCCTGCTGCCTGTATTGTTGGCTTCAGCTCTTGTTCAGCAGAGTTATAGCCCAGGGGAAGCTGCTACCCTAGAAATGTCGCAGCAAGCTCTCTCGGTTAGTTTTAGGGCACCACAGTTGGACATTCCAGCTCAGCTGTCAGAAATGATTTCACATACCTCCAAGATGCTGATGCTTGGTAGATATCCACAAGGAAAGAACAAGAAACGCTGAACTGAGATCTGAAAGCAAATTGAACTTTCCCTCTTGGGTCTCAGATGCAGCACTCTCCTCCCCACAACGGGATAATTTCCCCTGTTGCAGGAGCGAAGTGATCCTGGAAACACAGCGGTCAGGGATGCTCACGTTCGCATCTTTTAATGTCCCTCTGTGCACTGGGTCCTGCCAAGACCTCCCACGGGCTCCTGCCAGCAGAGCCTGACGGGAGGGTCTGTGGTTCTTGGGGAGGATGGTGCTTTTTGCTCAGACTCCCATTAGCGCATGTGGGCACTGCCTTGCCAGGGCAGGAAAGCCCTATGGCTTGTCCAAGGTCACTGTGCTGAGCGAGTTGGATTACAGTGTAGGCTGCTCCAGACAGAGGGCTGTAGCTATTCAAGCGCAGCCTCCTCCGTTCCTATGCCTTGAGCTGGCCTCACAGTGCTAAAATGCTCTGTTCCTCCTTTCTCCATTTTATTTAATTATCCACAATTAAGAAGGACATCTGGGGAAAATAATGAATTGCCCTGCGGCTTAAAAGCTGTGCTTACCTGCTGGGTAGCTGTTTCTTCCCCTCTAGTTGGTTGAAACAGCAGTATTCATTATGTCTGCATGTCAGCTATCCATCCCTAATTATCTAATCCTGATTATTTCTTGTTATGTTGAGAACTGGGGCACATGGGGCTTCCAAAGCCTTGGATTTTCCCAGCAGTGGAGCAGTGTCAGGGAGACCCACAGCAAAGGTGCTAGAACAGAGCCCAGGTCCTTCATGCGGGTGCTTGGCGCCCACGTGGGCAGTATCCTCTGCAGGGAGCGCTTTCCAGGAGCAGCAGAGAGGCTAATTTTTTAGCATTGACATTTTTGTCACAGTCAATGCAAGAGCAAAAAGTAATAAGGATGTAATTTTTCCAAATGGTAAATAGGGTATAAATACATTTTTAAAAGGGCCTCACCTTGCAAGAAAATTGATATTTTCAGGGCAGTGTAATTTTTCATTTTATTATCAAAAAGCATTCAGCTAGCCGTGCATGAAATACAGTCCCCAGAGCTGTCACAATCCCCACGGGCCCCTTTATCTGGCTGAGTTCAGCGGCTGCTGTCTCCGAGCCCTGGGTTATTGTTTTGGGATGTGCTTTTCCCCCTCGTTAACCTCTCGCTGCCGGGTGGCAGCTACGCAGGGCTCGGGCCCCCTTGCTCTGCTGGGGGCATCTCGGCAGGGTGGGTGGCCAGGGGGGAGCTGCGCGGAGGATGCAGAGAGGGATGCTGCAGACTGGGAGATTATCCATGGGAAGCACCAAGGCTGCTCTCCCGATATCTGATTCCTGCTGTATGCCTGTTGTTCTTCTTCCATTACTCCTGCTGCTGCCATTGCTGGAGGCGAGGGAGAGGGATGGACCTGGGGTCTGCCCCGGCACAGCCATCCTTAGCCGGAGTGCTCCGGGTATCACAGCCCTATTCCCTCTCACTGAGAGTGCCAGCAGCACTTGGATGCGGGAGGGGCTGGGGAATGCGGTCGCCCCAGGCACTGCAGTGTGACCTTGCTGGCTGGCAGGGCCATCCTGGCGATGAGGCCGAGGGAAGGGAATGAGCAACGGAGTGGGAATTAGCCGGTGGCCATGGTGCGGGGCCTGCTGTTAAGTGTTCGTCCCGTGTGTGTTGCAGTGCCCAGCGCCCCACCGCGAAAGGTGGAGGTCGAGTCTGTGAATTCGACTGCCATCCGGGTCAGCTGGAAGCTGCCCATCTCCAACAAGCAGCACGGGCAGATCCGGGGATACCAGGTCACATATGTGAAGCTGGAGAACAACGAGCCGAGAGGACAGCCCGTGATCAAGGACGTCATGCTGTCGGAGGCGCAGGTACAGCACGGGCACGGCGGGCACCGCGGGCTGCCTCTCCAGCAGGGCTGGGCTGGCTGCTCCGAGTGCTTCTCTTCCCCTTGCGGCACCACCAGGCCTTGGACAAGGGTGGGCCATGGCCAAGGCCCTGCCGGAGCAAAGGGCTCTTTATCCCCAAGCAGCACTGTGGCTTGTGAACTAGCAAGTGTGATCAGGAAGGGAGTGCTGTGGGAAAGGTGATATGTCAGGGGATGTTCCTGTCACCTCCTCTCCCTTGTGTGCTCCTCTCTACCTGCCTCATCCCTTGCAAGTGCAGGGGGAAAGAGTCCTCACCCAGCAGGGATGGCTTTTCGAGACCCCTGGTGCACTTGCCCAGAGGGAGCAGGTCCTGGCATCTTCTCCCAGTGTTTTGCCAGGCAGACTGTTTACCCTTTGGAGAGTTTTGAGCAAGCGTTTGTGTCCGCTTCCTTGGTGCTGCTGGTTGCATTGAGGGCAGACCCATCCCTCAGCAGAGCTCACGGGATGCCAGCCCTGGGGCCCAGGCCTGGGCACTGCTGCAGCCCTGCAAGCGAGGCAGCTCTTTTGAGCCTTGACAAGGCCTCTCCTCACTTCTGCATTCACAAGGCAAAGACTTGACCTTGTGTTTACCTTTGGAAGCCCAACAGTAGATGAAGCTAATCAAATCTGGAAGAAAATGAACAATCAAGGCATGAGGCACAGGTCCAAACTGCCTGTAAATAAGTTTGCCCTCTGCAGTCCTGATGCCACCCCAAGGTGCTTGTGCTTTGTGCACTCTCGTGGGTAGCTCCCTGGCCATGACCTGAGCGAGCCCTGCTCCCACATGGTGCTCCAGGCTGGCTTATGGACTCTACTCAGCCTGGAAAGGGGTAGTTGCCTCCTCTTGGGTGACTTTCCCAGGGTCAAGAGAAGTTTTTGTTAACACCTCTTTGATGAGTTAAAACTCTTCTTTGGAGCAAGAGTCTTTCATCTTGGATGACCCGTGCTATTCTCAATGAAGGTAATCGTATAAATGAAGCACAGGATCTGCTGGCGTTGGAAGCAACGGGTAATCGATTCCGAGCTGGCCTGCTTGAATGGTGCCCAATATAAATACTGGAGAGCTGCAGCGATTAATTGATCTGTGTCCTGAACGCAGCTGTGAATCATTTATCCGTTTGTCAGTGGGGAGTGCAGCACACGGAGGCAGCTCTGCTCCCCATTCATATTCTGAAGGCTGAAACCAGTAATAATGCGGAAGGGGAAAACTTTAAAGAGAGGAAATGCTTTGAGGGTCCTTGCAGTGTTACCTGGTCACCTCTGTGTTCGTGTTTCAGATGTTGCTTTATTTTAATCGCTAGAAGAGCTTCTTACTGGCCTTTTCTTATTCCAGGAGGATGTAATCTTCCACGTTGTTTGAACAGCTGATGTTGAGTTGCTTAGCTGAAGTTTGGAGTTAACGGTTTGTTCCCGAGTGTAGGTAGGCGAAGCTGGCAGTGTTGGTCTTGGTGGTATTTTCAAATATTTTATGCTTGCCCGGCTGGTTCTGCTTTCACTCCTTACTCATGTGTTTCAGAGAGCAAAACCCCATGCTAATGTGCAGGAATGAGAATACCCGCGCCAGAAACTTCCAGGAAATGCTGGATTTTGTTTTATTTTGAATATGTGCAGCTGTGATCAAGCAGACAAATTGCTTGAATTCCTGGCCTGTCAGACCACTTACTAGCCTTTCATATTCGATGAATGTATGTGGGAAAGCTGTTGTTTGCCATGCTATTCTTTTTTCTGGCATGTACCATGCTGAGCTCCTGTGCTGTATAATTCCTGGGTGGAAGTGAAGGCCGTAAGATTGTTGCAGAGGAGTGACTACTCTGAAGGAGCTGTGTCGCTCTTGGGATAAACTAATGATGACCCTGCAGGGAAGAGGTTTCACCAGCTTGGCAGAGAAGATCTTTATTTCCCCAAAGAGCGAGAAGCCAGGCATGACCTCTGCTTGTGATGAAATGCATGTGCTCCACAAGCTGAAGGACCCTGTGAGAGCTGCCATTGCTCACTACAGCAGCGCGTGTCTTTGCCGACAGCCAGTCCCAACATTAACAAGTAGACTGGGAAGAGTTATTTTCTGTGGAAGAAATCAAAAAGATTCACTGGAACACCTGTCCCTGAAGGTCACAGAATAGAGATGGCCAGAATATAGACCCATCAGTCCTCTTCAGCACTCCTAAACATTCATAAACATTTATACTGGTGCACAAGGAGAGAATTAAACTGATGGAAAGTCTGGGATGGAAGCAGGAATTCTTTTGCCCACATGTAGGCAGGGCCCCTCCTCCTGCCCAGACGGGCTGTCTGCTGGGTTTGAGGAGGAATGTAGCACGTAATCTGCTTCCTGCAGATGGTATGAAGACTCTGGTATTAAAGCTGACTTGTGATTTTTGCTGATTGAAGATGAGAAATACAGAGAGAGCAAACAAAGATGAAAGGAAGAAGAAAGGGGAATGGAGATGTTAGCTATGCAGATAATACAGATTCTAAGGTTTTAAAACCGTTTGAGCAGAAAGGACTGAAACATCGGCGCTGATGTGGGGACCTTGGCGCTGAAGAGATGACATTTTATTTGCAGCCTCCTGTCTAGGGAGAATAATCAGTTGTTAGGAAGGTCCCGCAGTGGAGCCGAGGCCTTTCCCTGCTCTCCGGGGCTCTGCCTGTGGCTGACTGCCTTCGCGAGGCTGCTCTGTGCTTTCCAGCCTGAGCGCTCGTCTCCGGCTGCCAGGCTGAGGGAAGAGCGGGCAGGCGCCTCGGTGGAGATGGGATGGAGCAGCTGGAGGCAGCGCCGGCGCCTCGTGTGGGTCAGCGCGGCCGCGCCTCGCTGCCGGCCGTGGGGCAGCCACCGCGCTCGGAGCTGCGCCCCGCTCTGACAGGACAGGGGCAGCCACGACCAGCGCCGCCCTCCGCCCTGCCCGCGGCCCTCCTGCAGGAGCTAGCCGGCCCCGAGGGAGCGGGCAGTGGGGCGCTGTGGGGCACAGCACCTGCTCCCAGCTGGGCCTGGGCTGGGGCCTCAGGGGCCTCCTCCCAGCATCGCTCTGTGGCCTGAACAGCTCCTGCCCTCAGCAGCTCCCGCGCGTCTGTCAAGGGAACAGTGCTCATGGCTCTGGGAGCGAGACACTCGTGTTGCGTGGAGCAGATTCCCACCACCTTCTGCTCGGCAAGCCGAGCTGTACAAGCAGAGGGGTGTGTGCTGCCCATGAGAAGGGCCTTGTGCTCACAGGACGGCTCTTTGGTCCTTGCAGCCAGCATTTCTCCATCCAGCGTGCGGATTATTTGAATGCTTGTCCCATCCACCTGCTCCAGAAGAGCAGGAATGATGAACAGCGAACACTTGAAGCTCCTGGATTGAGATCAAAGAAGAGAGAGAAGCAGATCACAGAATGATACTCCTCTTCTCTCTGGCTGGTGCCCACTCCAGGCACAGGAATATACAGGAATTTACAGCCTTCCTCTTTGCTGGATGATGATGAGTGATGTTACCTGAATCCTGCTTGAAATGATTCCTCCTTCACGTACCACTTAGCTCAGAGTTTGATGTGGAGATGAGCCCACTTCATGGATGGAACAGAACCAAAAGGCATCAGCCAAGAGGTGTTTCAGTAATGGACTGAAGTGAAGTTCTGAGCCTTAGACTGCTCCACATCCCACAAGCACATCCCATGTGCATCCACATCCCACTGTGTGTGTATTTGGAGTTTCACTGTTGCTCCGTAGTCACTGGAGCAGACAGACAACGGACCTGCAAGAAACACCAAATCCCTTTCCTGAGCTGGAATTGTTGGGGAGCGCTTGAGTCTCCCTTTCACAAGGGCTGTGGTTGGGGAAAACTGCCATTCCCTGGTGTGACACGGCTACGCTGTGCAGTGCTGAAGTGCAAAATGAAACGCTGTAAAGGCATTGCAGCTGCTGTAAATACACATGGTTAGCTTTAGCACTTCCCTGTGCCATCTTGCCTCATGCACACAGCACCGTCTGAATTCTTTTTATGACAGCTGTTGGGCCTTTCAGATCCATTTATCTTACTGACCAACCTTAAATACTTAAACCATTGAGATAGTTTAGGAAGGAAATGTTTTTATCTGCCGATGATATTTTCATAATCAAACTGAATTTATATCAGAGTATTTATCCAGGTCTAGCTTTTCTATGTGATTCCTACAAGAGAAATTTCAAGAGGTTTCTTTGAACACTGATCTAATACAAGATTCAAGTCCACTGAAAACGTAAGAGCAAATGTAATCTGAACATTAAACATCTACAATAAAATCTTAGTGGATGATAAACACTGTACCATGGTGTAAGATAAACACGATATCAAGGTGGAGCTAGGCCTGCTCAGCTCTTGGTTGCAGTAAGGTGTTAGCTCCTGCTCCTGCAGCTGCTCTTCATCATCTGGGCAGCTTGTACAGCCCTTGGGGGGGTGCTGTCCACATAGACCCCATCCACCAGGGACGTGCTGGTGTGGAAATGGAAGTGACTGCCTAGAAGAAAATGCTGCCAGGCCTGGTAGCCTTCCTGTAGAGAGGCCTTATCGCTATTTAAATCAGCAGAGCTCACGCTCTTGACTGCAGCACGGTCTGGCTGGTGCAGGTAGGACATGACTTGGGAGAAGAGGATGATGTGGGCTTAGCAGAGCACACAGCACTGGAGGTGTCACCTAGGAAGGTGTGAAGAGGTAGTTACCGCAATACTTAGTCAGAGCCTTGGCTTTGTGTGAAGACTCTAGGGACAGCTTGACCTCTTCACTAAAATTAAATTTTAAGATGGTTTAGGGGGATAATTCTACAGCAGTCTAATGGCATCAAATAAGTGAACTGCAATAAAATATTACAGGAACCTTTCTCCAATAGTTGATTCTCTCTGAATTTAGTGGTTAAATTAGTAAATATTTTGAAGATATGCCATGTATTTTACCGCTGAGGAGAGTACTTAGCCACTGTAATAATGTCCCAGCTGTGAAAGCCATCTCAAACTGCCTGGGTACAAAAGACAACACGTAGCCTTAACATTATTCAGTACTTCCACTGCCTTTGCAGGTTCCCAGACCTCTGCCAGCATTCGCTGGGCTTCGCAGTGTCCTGAGGAGCTGGTAGCTGAGCACCATCTCCCAGCTGGCAGCACGGGCTCGGAAGCTGAGCTTGGCAAGGCTGACACGGACAAGCAGGAGCAGTAGTGCCTGTCTTCCACTTTCATCTATGTGCTTGAACCCGCTGACCAGTGCTGCCTCCAGGCAGATTTAGTAACCTGGGATGTAATGCACTACCTTGGCTTGCTTTGATATCTGCAAACTTCCCCTTTGTGCAGCCTCCACAAAGACCACGTTACTGGCGTGCGCGGCAGCCAAGCTCTGCTGAAGCCCCACCACCCAACGCAGTTTTGATGCCTTAGAACCCCACGTTCATTCAGCAGGGATCAGAAGCCAGCACGGGCCCTCTCTAGAATCATAATTGAGCTGCTGCAGCTGCCATCCCATGTGATCTCGTTCTGGGAATGTTTTTATGTAGAAGTCTTACTTGCCAGGGCTGCTCTTGCCAAGTGAGCACTTGTGTTTGTCGTCTTGTTGTGTAATTGGGAGTGAGAAGCTATTTCTTCACAGGGTGCAACCCTCGTCCCAAGCAGTGCAGCAGTGTTTGAGTGGAACAGCTTAGCTCGTAGCTCTGCACAAGATCCCGGCCTCTCTTCCATGGGGTTTCCAAGAGATGGTCCTTGCTGCTCAGTTTTTTTGCGGTTCCTGAAGTTCTTTCTTGTGTACGGTTTAGGAAGTGGAAGGTCTGTAAGTGTCCTGTCAGTGCTTCCATTGAGACAAACCTCTCTGGCTCGGCAGTGTCGATGCGTTTGGTTCTCAGCAGGAGACGTTGGCTGGGGAATTGCTAGACAGAGAGCAGAGACTAGGCCACAAACTCTGTTGCAGTTGCTATCCCTTGCCGGGCAGCAGCAGAGGACATCTAAAGAAGATGCTGTCTGGGCAGCTGCTGCTGCTGAGCACGTGTAGGCAGCCCAGCGGTGTGAGCGCCAGGCTCGTGTCTCTGCAGGCTGCCTCCTTCTCGCTCTTGCTCGTGGAACAGGCAGAGAAGAGGGAACAAAACCAGCCAGAGGAAGGGCTGCAGAGTTAGCAGGCGGCTCCCTCTCCCTCCGTGTGAGAGGGAGGCCCTTTGCCCCTGCTTGTGTGAATGATGGCCGAGCTACCGCACAGGCTCACAGCATGTAGAAAATGGCTCTGTGTCCCGTTTCTTCCCTTGGTACGGCCTGTGCCAAGCGACCTTCTGTGCATAAGTGTTATAATCCCCCCACCCAGTCCTGCTAACCCTTGCTGTTGTCGTTGTCACCCCCTTCCTACACGTTGCCCCTTAAATTTCTGTGTCTCCATTTTTCTCTCCTCCTTCCTTTCTCCCCCATCAGTGGAGAGCTGAGGACTCCGTCGACCATGTAAGTACCACTTGTGTGTATTCCAGGTTGGAAAAGAGGGGTTTGGTAAATCGATTTGTGAATTTTGTAGACTTAGTGCTGTCAAAACATCCCTTTCACTCCCTTAATGAGGCTGGAGAGTTACATTGTGGAACCTTCCACCAGCAGCAAATCCAGAGAAAATTGGCATTTAGATTGCTACTAAATGCAGAAAAGCAATTGACATTTCCTATAATCTGTATTTGCAGCTTGTTGCAGTGCAGTTTTAGGCAGACTCAAGTGATCGACTCGGGAGGTGCATCCTACCTTCTGCAATAGTTGGTCCACTGAGTTACGTGGTAAAATTAGATACATAATCTTTAAACCTCATTGATCCTAGTCATGAAAAATAACCTACACTCTCAACCGTGACCTTTGGCTGAAACACAGATAGTAATAAGAAAACAATCACATTTAAACAGTTAAATCCAATTTCGCCCACATAATTTTGAAATATAAATTCGGAGGAACAAACTAGAAAATGACCTTTTTAGAGTCAGCAATTCAATTACATGCCCTACTGCGAGCTTCCCCGGCACGTTGCCTTTCTGCTCCCGCTCTGTGCGGAGCAGTCTCGCTCGGAGTGGCTTTGTCATGACAGCACTGTGTTTACATTATGCAATCAGACCTTCTTTCATCCACCCGTCGTGTCTCTTCCCTCCTCCCCGCTCGCTCGCTTGGCTCCCGGTGGCATGCTTTTGCGTGAGAACTTCTCCTTGCATGGATTTGGGGCGGAGTGAATTCTCTTGGGATGTTCAGAGTCTGCAGGTTTTGTGTGAGTGCTTCCCCCGCGGGGCCGTTGGCACCGATCGGACGGCGCGTCCACTCACCTGCACTCACGATCTGCTGCAGGGGCGGAGATGGGATTGGACTCTGGTTCACACGGTGATTTTGGCGGGGTTCTTGTTGGTGCTTGTTGATTTTTCTCGGGGCTGGCTGGTTACGCAATGGTAACGAGGGTGATTTTGATGAGTAAGCCTGGGCAGGTAACCTGAACCAGCAGCACCGCCTGGAAATCCGCGGCATTACTGGTGTGGGTGTTTGTGTGAGCGAGTGCTGAGAGAGTGGCTGTGCTGGAGAACAACCCCAGAGGGCCCCGTGCATCTCCCCAGCTGGCAGGGACCCCCATCCCGGGCAGATATCCGACCCCAGGAGCAGTCTCTTGGAAGCACTGCCCGTCGTCAGCCATCCAAGCTCATGCCCAGCTCCATTCCTGCCCAGCACCATCTCTGGTGCTAGTTGTCAGTGCCCCAGCCCCTGTTTCAGCCCCCACAGGTGGGCACGCTGAGGGGGCAGCCGTCCCCACCGGCAGAGGTGCTGCGGGCTGCCCTGCTCCCCACGCTTTGCCCTGGGCTAGCCTGGCCAGCTGGGGCTCCGCAGGAGCCACCTTGCTGCTGGATGCCCGGAGGGAGGAACCAGAGTCCCAGCTTTGATCCCAGATTAAATGAGGAGCTGTGCCCTGCTGCTGCCAGAGGAAGTCAGGGCACGCAAGGGTGCTCGCCCGGAGCCGCCCTCCCGCCAGACCTCACACGGCGCAGCCCTTTCCCCGCAGGTCCTGCCAGTGCCCTGCACTGAGCGCGCGCTGCCCGCGGCTGCGCTGCCGCTGGGGCCCTCGGAGGGGAGCACGAGCCCCCGGCAGCTTTGCTGGGGGAGCCAGCTTGGCTTCAGGCAGGCATTAAAAATCCCCACGTGACCTCCAAGAGGTCCCAAAGCAGCTGCAGCCGCTTTTGCTCCAGTTCACAGCTCTGACTGTGCCGCAGCCCTTTTTCTCAGGCTTGCTGTGGCTGGTGGCTCCATCCCCAGGGTGGCTCTGGCCTTGCACAGGACCCTCTCCAGAGCAGCATCAGCATCCAGGGACAAGGAGTGTGGGGGCTCCTGGGGGTGACAGTGACTTCTCTGCCCTTTCCCAGCCCCGCGGGTGGGAGCTGCTGCTGGGTTGAAGGGAGGTGCATGTTGGAATGACGACAGTTGTCGTTTGCCAGCTCCGCACGAGAGCCAGCCTGGCGAGACCCCTGAGGCTGGCTGTGATGCATGAGTGTGGGCCTGTCTGTCGGTGTGTTGCTGTTGGAGACGCTGACCCCAGTGCCCTCCTTTTGCTCACTGTGGTAATGGGTTTTTGCTGTTCTCCTTTGCCTCCTCTCCACCTCGTGGGTGCCCTCCCAGGAGACGGTCATTGGAGGCCTGCTGCCAGAAACCACCTACTCGGTCACTGTCGCTGCCTACACCACCAAAGGAGACGGTGCCCGCAGCAAGCCGAAAGTCATCACTACCACAGGGGCAGGTGAGTGTGGGGAGCAGACCCTGCAGCCTCTTAAGGATGGTAATAAAAGCTCCCAAGAGGTGCATGCAGAGCATGGCCAAGGCAGCGATGCAGGGAGAAGTGATGGGGTTGGGGGTGCTGCAGACGTGACCTCCAGCCCTTAGTTAGAGGCTTTTGCTGCTGGATCACCTGAGCAAAGCTCAGCTAAAAGATAGACAGAAATTGCCAGGGTCCATGAGAGAGCAGTAGAGCTGCCTGGTGTGAGCCCATCTGCATAGTCTACATACCTGGCAAAAGGAAGCCTGCAAGCCCAGGTCTTCCCTCAGCTTTGCAGTCAAGGCCCTTCCTCACGTCGTTTCAGGCACGGTGGGGTTTGGTTAAGCACGTGCCATTTCTAGCTTTGTGAGGGACTCTAGTGCTACCTGGGATGGCCCTTCTGGCATTGGAGGATCCCTCGGAGGCCCTTCTGAGCTTCCTCCCAGCTGCTATCCTGCTGCCTCTCCAGGCACACGTAGCTGAGCTTGGCTGCTGTCTAGAGCCACAGTAAAATCTGGAATGCAACAAATCCTGCCATAGAAGTGCTGCAGACATGATGCAAGTACTAAATCTTGGTGATCCTAGCCAGTCTGGTTCTGCTGTCTCAATAGATGCTCATACCCTGTGCCCAGTGCAATACAGGAGCCTCGTCCAGGAGCAGGGCGCCCAGGAGGTCATCGGGTGCTGACTCTGGATGCGGTCAAAGTTGTCCTTGGAGCTGGCACCAACAACTTGTCATTGGCTGGTCCTCAATTTTCCACTCTCTAGACCTGTCCTACAAATGATAATCTTGCAGCTTCTCGCAACAGCCGTAGGAACAGTATTTGTCGCTTGTTATTATGGGAGCACAGCTTGTGCAAACCGAGAGCGTTTGTTCCTGGTGCTTTAAGCAAGGAACAGCTTGCCATCTCCTCCACGCTGCATATGGGGAGCTCCAGAGGTAGTTTCCACTGTCACAGTCTCAAATGCTGCCTCCCTTGTGCCTCGCCATGATGTATGCTCTGTTCATCAAATTGCTACAGCTGTCCCATAAACAGGAAAAGCTTCCTAAACATCCCAGTGTTGCACCGTAAACCACAGCGGGTCTTCTCGTCTTATGATACACATTTAAAGTTAATATTTTGAATCAGCTTTGAAAATAATCTGTCCCTTAGCACTGGCTGCTGTTAGACGTTGTACTGTGAGCACAGGAAGGAAGGTATTGGCAGTGGAAATTTAATTGTAAGTCTTAAATACCTACAAAACCACCCCCAGAGCTGCCTTTGTACTGGCTCATCTGCAGGCTTGACCTCAAAGGGGAGTGTTGGTATCGCCCTCTGATGGCAAAATTGGGGCATAATTCTGTCCATTATGTTTTCTTTCATGCTCATCTGCGGGCTAATAGGTTTCAAAACTCTGCAAAGGTATTTAACTATATTTGGCTACAATCCCATCTGCTTTTTTGTGTCAGCCGCCCATCCCTTTGACTCTTCCCTATCAGTTGATTTGTTTACAAATCTGAGCTGATGTGAAGTGAAGACACATCCTTTTTTTTTTTTTTAAACTGACGGAGATCAAGGTATTAAACCATCAATTTAAAGCCATCAGTTCCTAACCTGTGACGGCAACACCCCTTGACTTGTGCAGCATAAGCAAAAATCCTGTGGAACGCTTGTGTTCACCTCTCACATCGACACTGACATCATCAATCAGCTCATCAGCTAAACTAAAACGTATTCTGATTGCAAACAGCCCACCCAGCTCTGCTTGCTGCCTCTGCAGATGGTAAAATTGCAAGGTCTCGGGATGAAATTTGTCTGCCTCCAGACAGACGAGGGTGCTGGACTTGGGCTCCTGAGTGTCTGGTCATTCGGTGCATCAGTGCCGGAGTGGCCTGGTACTGAGCACTAGCTGAATTGTCGGAAGAACTCTGATTGGGAGGACGGGATTCAGATCATCTCTCAGATAATGTGATGCACTGAGGTACCTTAGACCTGTAACAGGGTATGAATTTTGGGGCTGGATATGGCTGAATTTACTACTTGTTTAGATGGCAGAACTTGGGAAAATGGCAGCCAAGAACTGGCTGGGGCCAGCTTCCCTCACCACCGGATTAGGGCCGGTCTGCCTCTATCCATGTGAGTTGTCTGTCGTCCTCTTCACCCTGTTGTCTGAACTCTCCCACTTTCCTCAATCCTCACGAACTGAGCAGCACGGAAGCTGTCCTTCCGCTCCCTTCTCCCAGGCTATAGATGGTCATTGTGTGTTTATGTTGCAGTCCCGGGGAAGCCCACCATGATGATTAGCACGACAGCCATGAACACAGCCCTCATCCAGTGGCACCCACCCAAAGAGATGGTAGGGGAGCTGCTGGGTTACCGGCTGCAATACAGACGTCTTGATGAAGAGAAGATGAACACGATAGACTTCGGGAAGAGGGACCATCACTACACGGTGACGAACCTGCACAAGGGAGCCACGTACCTGTTCAAACTGTCTGCCAAGAACAGAGCTGGCCCAGGAGAGGAGTTTGAGAAGGAGATCACTACTGCGGAAGATGTGCCGAGCGGCTTCCCGCAGAACCTGCGCGTCGTGGGGCTCACCACTTCCACCACAGAGGTTGCGTGGGAACCCCCAGTCTTAGCAGAAAGGAACGGCAGGATTGTCAACTACACAGTGGTGTACAGGGACATCAATAGCCAGCAGGACCTGGTTAACATCACCAAGGACACAAGTATCACTCTGACCAATTTGAAGCCTGATACCACTTACGACATCAAAGTGAGGGCCCGCACCAATAAGGGAGTTGGGCCACTGAGCCCCAGCATCCAGTCGCGGACCATGCCCGTTGAGCAAGGTAAGTTCCCCTCTCACAGCCCCACCAGCAAGGCCGGGCTCCAGGAGAGGGACCTTTGCTTTGGTGCCTGAGGCTTCACTCCTCTCTGCTCTGACTAACGAGAACAGGTAGTGTGCGACTCCCTAGTGTAAGCCTAGCTCCGTGAGGGGAGGCTCAAAGAAGGTTTCCTTAAAGTTGCCGATTGGAGGAGTGTTGGTGGTAGCTTAATTGCCTTTGTCGCTTCACAGGCACGCGTCGCTGTTTTATGTGCACTTAAAAGGCTCTTGCTTGAACTGGAGCAGACAGCTGGGTAGGATCATGTGCAGATCCAATACCTGTGCACCACTGTTCTTTGATCATAGCAAAGGGCCAGGAGAGTGTGAGTGCAGGGGGAGAGGGAGAGGAAGGCTGCAGTTCAGCCTACAACTTCCTTTCTGTGATGCTGGAAAGTATAGTGAAAAAGGGCAACTCCACTGGAGACTGGAGACTTGGTAAAAGGCTGCTGCTCTTTTCTCCTCATCTCTCACTTCTCTGCTGTAGCTGAACTCTCTGACCTCTGCTGCTGAGTTAGACAAAGAGAGACTTGGAGCTGAGCTGCTGCCTGGCTCCCTCCTGACTTGGCCTTGCAGTGCTCAAAGATCTTGTTTTTCATTTCAGTGTTTGCTAAGAACTTCCGCGTCAATGCCGTCATGAAAACGTCTGTGTTGCTGAGCTGGGAAGTGCCTGACTCCTATAAATCTGCAGTGCCTTTTAAGGTAAGGGTGGGATGCATGGGCCAGAGAGCTGCTCCTCCTTGGGCAGTTAGACCTGCCAGCTGCTATTTTGAGGCCATCAGACAGGAAGCCAGGGTCATGCTGCTCACTGTCCTGGGGGTCGTTCTCCTGGAACTCAAGTCTCCAAGCACAGATTAAGTAGCTGTTCTTGTGCTTGGAAGTACCAATGTATGAATCATGCACACAGTAGAACACACTGCTGCTTGCTTTCCATCCCTCGCTCTTCTCATGATAGTAGGTTTTGCAGTTTTGGTTGTTTGGTTATTTGAAATTTGCTTCTTTTCCCGTTTTTTGTGGAATAGCTATCAGGCATTTGCTACTTAAGGTGACAAACAAGTGAATAACGTTAGTACCTGCAGAAGCTGCCCAGCAGTGAAGGCACATGCCAGGCAGAGTGCAGTCTGAGAAGGAGGGTGTTTCGTGAATCATGATTTATATTAATTGCTTCTCCAGCTAGAAACCTGTCATGACCAAAGGAACTTTGCTCAGTACCCACTCCTCCCTTGATAGTGCTCACCAGATTGCTTGCACTGTGCCACTTCCAGGAGAAATGGAAACTGGGCTAGGCACCCCATTACTGATGCCATGATGGTCCCATGAGCTGTTGTTGTTGTTCCCACAGTCTCAGTCAGTGCTTAGTTCCCCTATCAGCTTTCTGGAATGTCTTGAGACCTGGGGTTATATGGATGGGCCTTCCCAGTGAGGCTGGCTATGGCAGCTCTGTGGCAGGGGTTGCATAAGCTGGTCCTGATGTTTGAAGAGCTATAAATGTGATATAAACACAAGAGATTACCAGGATATGGTGATCTGAAAAACAACCAGTGAATCAAAAAAGAATGACTGTCTGCAACACGTCCTGTCATGAACACCAGGGTTGCTTGGATTAGTTACTTCACAGCATCAGAGCGGCTGCTGAATCGCAGGGAGTGAAAGAGAGGAGCATCACTGTCATTCCAGGTGTTCCAGCTGTGCAAGACGTGCCAGTGCAGAGGAGACTGTAAACTACAAGTTCTGTCTTTTCTCCGTGAATTGCTAGTTTTGTCTTCTCCACGGTGCTGCTCTGAGTGTGGTGTCATCCAGAAGGCCTCGGACAACACTGATGGCCCAGTGTCTGTCCCCACCTTGCCAGTCCTCCAGTGTAGATCACTGATGTGGGTAAAAAGCTAGAGCTCGGTGGAAATTCCTGCAGATCTCAGTGCAGCATCTTTCCCTTAGCAGGCGAGACTAACATCATGTAGCCAAGCAGAGTCTTTTACCCAGTTCCAGCACCTGTCTGCTGCCTCGGCAGAGCTGGGCCCGAGGTGGGAGGAATATGCCTTGCTTTGATCCTTGCACACGGACTACTTGCTGTGCCAGGAGAGCAAACACAAGGCTCATGTGAGGTGAGGGGGAGCCACAACCAGGGGAACAGGAGCAACATCTCAAATCACCATGTGTGAGCAGCTCCCGTTCCTCGGTGCTAACGCCTTGCTTAAATCCTAAAGCTGAATTACATGATCAATAGCAGAAACTTGTTAACATGCAGAGTTGAGCTGAAGCAGACAAGGCTTTTGTGAAGANNNNAGGCTTTTGTGAAGACCTCGTGGTATTCAAAGCTCTCCCAGATGTAGGATGCATTAGGATCAGTGTTCAGACATCTGGTCACAAGAAGCTTCACAATTCCTGTTATTTTGCTGTCTGCTGAAAAACTCACCTGCTTCATGACGCCATATTCTGGTGTACAGAGCCCACATCTCCCGCTGAGAGCACGGGGCCAGGAAAGGACAGAGTGACCTCTGGAGCATTTCTGGTGCAGAAGGATGCAGGGGAGCGGGGATATAAAGGCCTAACACCGCTGCCCTGTGTGCCTCTGAGCTGCAGCTGCTCACGCACACAGGCACTCGGGGCCTGCCCCTGCTGCGGCTTAGCCCGCCGAGGATGCAGGAGCAGATGGTGTTAGCCACTTGCTAGCTGCGGAGCAGTCATGCAAACCAGTGTTAAAAGGATATTTCTCAAATAGTGCCTTCTTTCTATTAATATTCCCAGACTTGCAGGCACACAGCGAGTCAAGGCCAGAAGCTAAGAGGGTCAGCTCCAGGTCTCTGAGTGTGCCACTCCAAAGAGATTCTTACCCTTCAGAACTTGATGTTTTTATAAACAAGGCTCACCTCTCTCCTCTCACTCAGGCACATGGGATGCTGAGGCCAGAGCCTAATACTGTAACTAGCATAGCAGATAAATCTCCATGGGAACAATTAGTATTATCTACACTTGATAAACAGTCTCACGCTAAATCTATGTCCCAAAGGGTGTCATATTCTACTTTAAGAGATTTAATTAAAATAGATATTGTTCTGACAATGAATAGTGAGGTGCCGGCATGACTGGTGCTATTTTTCATAGGGGATGAACTGAGACCTTAGGAATTTTCACTGCTAGAGAATCAATAATGAGGGTTTGAGTCCTCTTTGGGGAATTTCCACAGCTTCTTCTGGTCCAACACATAAATTCCTTGTAAAATGTTGCCCAGCCGTTGTGGTAGAACAGAGGCACTTCGCATTTCTGCTCCAGCATGTTTGCAGAAAGCTGTTCTCAGCTCTGGAGCTTCCCTGGAAAGTGCAAGATAGATGTGACCTTCTCCCTGGGGAAACTGCACTTCCCTGATGGACACTCTTCAACTTTAAGAGCAGGACAGCAGATATATTGGTTGGCATCACTAGGTATTTTACAAATGGGGAGAAGGATCAGCACATTTTGAAAATGATTACTATACAGGTTCTAAAATAGCCCCTGAGAGTGCTGGGCAGTGCTTTCTCACAAGATGTCCTCTGAAACATAGTAATTACACCCTCTTCCCCATTAAAAAAAAAAAAAAAAAAACCTGAACACAAAAAGGCTACTTTCCTCTACTTTTCCATCCAGTAATTATTCTTTCCAGTGTTGCACCCTGTGTATCTTTCCATCTTTTAGCTCAGTACATTTTTACTGCCTTGATACCATGTGGCAGAACTTCAGCAGTGACATTTGGACCCATCAAGCTTTGCAAAATTTTCCTGTGAGTAAAAACAACGAAAAAGATGCTCTATAGCAATCTGTGGTCTAGTAAGCAATGTTTGGCAGTTCACAGCCCTTGGGCCAAATTTGCTGCTGATTTAAGTAGCTACCAGTGGGCCATGATGCAACCTCTGAATATCATTCCTGCTTGAGCCCCTGGGCATCTTCAGCTGCACACAAATGACTGATTCTGAGCCCTTGCCTTCTTGTAAGGTAGAGGCTTTAACTGATGGTGCATAACATTTGAGAAGACAATGTGTTGTGGCAGGTAAAGGAATGCAGAGCTGTTACGGCAACTGTGAAGAAGGGGGAGGGTGAGAGATGCTTCAGGAAAGCATTGCAAATGCCAATTTCACTGTCTCTGGAAACCAGTGAAAATAGGAAAAATCATCACCTGGTGTCAGGTCTGAAGTGGGGCTGTGCCCTGGCCAATTCCAGAGCAAACAAGGAAGCCCTGAAGTGCCTGAGAGGGCCTTCTCTTCACCTTCCTCACGCCCCGGTGGCCAGCCCGGCAGACCAGCCATGTCCCTAGCAGACGCTTCATGTACACGCAGCTGGTAGGCAAGTGTCTTCTGTATTGCCCATGCAGAAGCAGTCAGTGATGATACTTTATTAGGGAGCTTCATACTGAGAAAGCTCATGTGAGAGATAGCGAAGTTCAGTCAGGGCTTGCTGTCTTCTCAACAAAACTCATAATGTTGGAAATTTGGTTTTGTCCCAGTCTGTATTGGAGCACAGGAGGTGTAGTCCTAGTTCCCCAGGGTAGCCCAGACTAGCTCCCATCTGGAGTATCTGCTCCTATGCTACTACAGTAACACGTTAAGATTTGCAAATTGTGATGCTAGAACAGACAGCAAAGCTGCTAAGGTGACTTGAAGTCTAGTGCTCCTGTCTTTGTTGTGTTTATTTGTGTGACATAGCAGGGTGAAAACTGCCAACTAAATATCTGACATTCCATTTCTGCATCTTACGTTTTTGCACTCACTTTAGCATCCATGTGATGTGCATGTCTACAGAGAAAGGTGATAAAGCCCAGGAAAAAGTCCTCAGAGGAATCGCAGCAGAGAACAACCCTCTGCAGACGTGCCAGCTTTGGCAGCCTTTCCACCAGCCTTTGGGGGAGCGAGCAGGGACTTGGTCCCTGTGAACCTCCTTGTTGTTTTAGCACTTAAGACTCATCTTCACAGTTCGGCAGTGAAAATTGAAGCATGTCAGCATACAAGACTGACTGTCTCCCTCCTCCATTGCTGGCTTCTCGCCACTGCTCTGTTACCTATTGAGCATCTCCTCGCAGTTTATGGCAGCCTTAGTGCTCAGAAGCAGAAGGCTTTGCTTGTGCAGGAGCTCAGTGCCTGCCTCGACCTCTTCGCATGTGGTGACCTGAGGGCACTTGGAAGCATGCCGTGGGCATCTCTATTTGGATAATGCCAAGGCAGAGCTGCAGGTCCCAGGCCCAGCCTGCTCTCTGTGCCTGGTTCTCCTTTAGATGCCTTTCCAGGGCCTCCTGCCAGCTCCAACATTGGGTATTAGAGGAGTGCTAATAAGCTGCAGCTAAAGCCTCCTGCAGGGCTCTGCCACCTGCTAGAGATGCGTTGGGCAGAAGGTTTGGTGCTTCCTATGCTGCCTGTGTGAGCCTGAGTAACAGGCCCAGCTAGTGATAAGCTTTGGTGCATTCAAGTAATTTTGCTTTCATGGAGCTGTCTCCCCTCTCCCAAGGCTGCTGTTGGAAAAAGCACATTTTTACTGCGTGGTCCCTGCCTATTAGGTGCTGTGAATTAACCTGTTCCCACTCCTCCATGGCCCATTTTTGGCATGTTGCATCTCTGCAGCCTCTGTTGGGAATTGGGTGCGCTCCTGCCATGCTGGAGCAGGGCAAAAAAAGTGCCATTTAATCATAGCTGGGCTGCAGCCTCTCTGCAGTTCTCTTTGCCCGTTTGTCTCCTTCTCCAGGACCTCCTGGAGCTTCAGGCTTTCCTGAAGGGGCTGGGGGCTGCCAGGAGGGCCGCAGCCGGGGGTAGGAGTCAGCGCACGGCTCTGCTGTCACCAGCACGGCCGTTTTGAGCGGTGGCTTCCAGCAGCAGCTCTCTGAGCATGGCCTGTGCTCTCGCCGTTTCAGATTCTGTACAACAGCCAGAGCGTGGAGGTGGACGGCCACTCCATGAAGAAGCTCATAAGCGACCTGCAGCCGGACACGGACTATTCCTTCGTGCTCATGAACCGCGGAAGCAGCGCCGGGGGGCTCCAGCACCTTGTCTCCATCCGCACGGCGCCCGACGTCCTGCAGAGCAAACCCATCGCCACAAATAAGTACATTCAGGAGGGAAAGTTCACGCTGGCCCTTCCCAAAGTGCAGACCACTGTGCCCGTGAGGTAGGTTGGCATCCAAGGGTGGCAAAGGCGGCGCGGGGGATGGAGGCAGGAATGGTGCAGGGCAGGCCTGTGCCGACCTGCGTGTTTTGTAACCCAGGAGTGAATTGCAGAGCATCATTACAGCGCCAGGCCTTTATCTGTAACATGGGATCATGCCGCTGGCTCTTTCTGAGCAAATATTTATGTGCAATAAAATTAAGACAATTCTGTGACAGTTTGCCCTCGCTCTGGTGGGTATACTCCAGATGCTACCAGGAAAAGCACATTTGAGGATCAGGAGGGACTTTTTCTGACACTGTATAATATCCTTTAAATAAATAATGCCTAAAGCCTCAAGGAGATTAAAAAAAGCAAGTTTGTGGAAGTCTTATTCGTTACTGTGGTATCCTTGTGCTGAAGCAGAATTCCCCCGGGGCTCTTGCTACAATCCGATTACATAAATGTCCTTCTTGCAGCTCCCACACCACCCTCTGGAGCACCGTCTGTAGATTGTCATTAACCTAATGAGTACTAATAAGAGTGTTTTCTTCTCTGATGCAGCTGGAAAACTGGTCTCTTATTTATTGAACCCTTCTTCTCTTTAGAGGGCAAGGAGAGGAGCAGGTGTTCCTGGAAGAAGCATTTGGTACATGTTATTTAGTGACCTTCCAGAGAGATGATTTAAAGTCCAGAGCTTATGCCATTCCCTGACCTTTCCTTTCTTTGCAGGTGGTACTACATCGTGGTTGTGCCAGCAGATCAGAGCACCAACAGCCCAACTGCTCGCTGGCGGACACCTGATGAGATGGAGCTGGACCAGGTAAGAGTCTGTAGTAGCTGCTGAGTGGCAGTCCTTCCAAGGTCACCTGGGAACAGCACAGATGTGAAGTCTGTGCAGGTTGGATGTCTGAGATCAGGCTCTGAGACATACAGTGTGTTCTTGGCCTTGCTTGGCTGGTAACAGTATGTAAGGAGGAGTCTGGAGTCAAGTTGGAGAGACGTCACCTCTAAGAACATGCCCAGTAGGACACGGTGCTTCAGGGTCTTGTAGCTCTGAGCTGGACAAGTCCCATCTCAGGTTGTATGGTCCTTGCAGCCCTTTTTTATTTGAAGGAACCAGCTGATTCTGAAGATAAGCTCACAGAGGAAGGCAGTTCTCAGCTTATTAAGCTTTTGTGTCAGGAGGCTTTTCCTCTCTATGGATAGGACCCAGTTCAGTAGAGATTCTGCTAAACCCCCCCAGGTTCTGAGCATCCACATCACACATCCTAGTTAAAGGCTTTGAGTGTCGAGCAGCCCATTCATCCCACGATGCAGCCTGCTGGAGCAAGAGTCCCCTGAGCACCAACAGCACGGTGCATCTGGGGGTGTCAGGAGGATCCTGCATGGTGTTTGCTGGGCTGTGTCATCTCCCTTGCAATCTAGTAAGGAAGAATTCCAAGAAATCACACGTGGGAAAGTACATTAAGAGAACAGAGTTGTGGACTTGAAGCACTCAGAAATGACCAAGTGCTGGAAGCTGCAAGTCAGCCCTTGCTTATCGTTAGATCTTTAGTTACATGATTGCACAATGTTTTGCATGGGGTCCCAACTTCACTCTGTGTTTGAGCAGATCTGTTTTCTGCCCATGAGGCAGAACCGGATAATGGAGAGCCAGCATCTATAGGTCTCAGAGCTGTCATCTATAGGTCTCCTGCATCATTTCTTTGCAGAAGCTGGAAAATGTCACAAGAAGGAGTGGGATGAGGATGGATGGTTCAGTTTTGAGCATTAGGTACTTGAAAGCTATGCAGAGAACTAGTTTCTGTCTCCAGTTGTTTCCCCAAGTCCTGCTGTGGTCCTGGGGAAATGATTTAAAAAAAAATTTCATTAGCAGCCAACTGACACATATGTCCTCAGTTTTTGATCCTGGAGCCTTATTTGCAAAACCTAAGCATCACCAGCTGCAGATGCAGTGAATAGGAGGACTTCTAGATATATTCAGTGGTATGAAAAATGCTAAGCTTTCTTTAAAAACAAAACAAGCCGATGGCTTTTCAATTTGACATTCAAAATTAGTGGACATTTTTTACATTAATGTCCCTGCGTCTCTGTTTTCCATCTGTAAAATGAGGATAATCACTTTCATCTCACCTCATATGGGTGTTTGGAAGATAAGATCGTTAATGTTTGCGAAGCACTCGTAATATTATAGTGATCAGTACCATAGAAAAGCCCACGAGGAAATTATTAATTTTGTCTTCAGAGCTGGGCTTGAATAGTAAGCAATAAGCAAGGCCTCAGGCCGCATAATGCGAAGAAGAAAACAAAATATGGAATAGCTGCTCTTTGATTAAGCACTGTCTGTCCGGTGTATTGAACAAAGCAGGAGAGTTGGAGAAAAGATAATGTGTGACCATGTAGCCAAGGACTGTAACACGACACACGTAAATAAGATGGATTAATTTTGCACAGGTGATATTAATTCTGACATTTTCTAGTTTTGGGGGGTCTGAGCATTGTGAACGTGACATTCCTGTGGTGGTGGTTTTTGGGGTGTGTCTCATAAGGAGGCACCAGTAGCACCCAGCAGCTTCAGCGCCAGCCGGAGCCCTCCCAGTGCTGTGCCATGGACCCGTGCACACATAGTGACACTTTCTGCCCCAAAGAGCCTGGATGTCATTTCAACCAGGATACCAGCAGTGCCCGTCAGGAACAAAGCCCACGGAGCATCTTCTCCACTGTCACTCTGGGGATATTTGTGAAGTGGAAATTTCTCCATCTTTCTTTTTTTTCCCATGATATTGCAGTGATAAACCATGGCTTATCCCGAGCTGTTCCGATGTGGTAGGGCTGGGGAGAGTAGAAGGCGCCTTGTCCTGTTTCTGGCACTCAGATAATGGGGAGCTGAGCGGTGCAGCCTGTGTGAACATCAGCGTCCCCAGCCCCACCGTTCCCTGACGTTCCTGTCTGCCCTCACAGTGCTGAGCAGATACATTCTCCTGTGAAATGTATTTCATGCCTCCTCCTTCATTTTAAATTAGAATTTCTGTTCCAAGCCTGATGTTCGTTTTCATTCATTAGAAAAACATCTTTAAACATCCGAGAGCCTTTCTTAGCAGTGTAATTGAATTTTTGTGTGTTTATATCCCCTTTCATGAATTTGCAGCTGACTATGAAATTTGCCATTTTTACTCTGAACATCCCATGAAATCTGCTCTCGCTCTGTGTGATTTATGCCAAGCCCCTCCTGCAGCCCAGCAGCAGGTGAAATATTGAAGCACCAGCAGAAGGGAAAGACACAGCCAGTGTCCCTTTTCCCCTGTACATCAGCTGTGATTCACGGCTGGTGGCTGTGGGGAGTGCGAGTTGCTGCCTGTACCAATGGCTGGACCACGGCCCTTGGGGACACACGAGCCCCAAGTGGCACAGCCAGCCTGTGTCGGGCCCAAAATCCACTCCAGCAGTGGGGCACCTTGGGTCTCTGTCAAAGCTGGAGGCACTTGCACTGTGGGTGCCTAATGGGCGCCTCAGCAGTCGTGCATCCCTCTGCTTTCTTTGCACCGACATGTCCAGGTCAAACCGTATTTTCCTCCCTTCCCCTGCACCCAGCTGAGCCCTTTGAAGGGTGAGGTTGGAAACAGCTGCCGTACATCAGGTCGTTGCTGCAGTGTTCGTGAGGCCGTGGGTGCAGCAGCCCAGCTAGGTGCTCAGTCAGCAAGGGCAGCAGATGGTGCTGGTAGGGAACCCACGCTAACCCTTCCAAATCAGAGTGCAGACACAGGAACCTGTGGGGCTGGCTTCTCTTTCCCTTGTTTTTAAGCCTCTAGAGTGGCACTTTGTGGGTGTCTGAGCAAAAGACGGTGTCACATGCAGGGTGAAGTGATAGTGATGCCCCTTCTCTGTCCTCAGCTCCTGGAAGCCATAAGCCAAGGGGGTCAGAGCAGGCGCCAGCGGCGCCAGGCGGACAGACTCAAGCCCTATATTGCTGCTCAAGTGGATGTGTTGCCCGAAACCTTCACGCTGGGGGACGAGAAGAACTACAAAGGTTTCTACAACAAGCCCCTGTCTCAGGACCTGAGTTATCGCTGCTTCGTGCTGGCCTCGCTGGAGGATGGAGACACGGTAAGGACGCTCTGGTGGGGCAGGCATAGGCTGTGCCCACGGAGGGTGGGGTGGGCTCAGCGCAGGGAGGCTGAAAGCTGCTGCAAGCTGCTGTGATTGAGTTTTCTCCAAAGAGAGGAGAGCGAGGCTGTGTAGCTGGTGTCAGCAAGATGAGGTGTCTGTGGGAGCTGGCTTGATAGATGGTGTTTTTGGAAGGAAATGGCACGTATGTTTGACATAACAGATGAGTGGAGGGCAATGTTAGCACACATGTTCAGCACGAGCTCAGCTGTGGCTTGCTGTGCTGTTCCCAAGGCAGAGCTCGGCACATGCTTGCTATGGAATACTCTCTGAAACCACTTTGGATCAAATTAAGTCACTGCGAGAACCACTCCTCTGAATCCCATGCCGTGGTAGCTGAGACTCTGCAGCAAACAGGGGCCTCTTTCTACAAACCTGCCTCTCCAGCCGCTTCTCTGACCCGAACCTCGCTCTCAGTGGGCGCACAGAGGAGCGGATCCGTCCCCACCGCAGCGGGAGCGAGCGCGGCTGGGGCTCCTGCGGCTTTCCTCGCCGCAGGGCAGCGGGCCCTGCCCTGGTGGGCAGCGTTACCACCAAGCACACGGGGCCCGGGCACGTGAGGGGAAGGCTGCAGCTGCCGCAAGAAGCAGGGAGCACTGCAGCATCCATGTCCAGCCATAAGCAGGGCGGGCAGGAGCTCTGTGGGAACGGCAGCTAGCGTGTGAATAATGGGAATAATAGAGATGTGCAGGTCCCTTCGCTCCGCTTCCAAGCTTCCGCTCCCTTTCTCAGCCTCATTTGCTTGTAATGGCTCGTTAGGGCTGGCCACGCTCTGCATTACTCATTCAGCTCGAGTGCTCCTGTGGCAAGGTGTGCGCGCTGATGAGGGGAGGAGAGCGCGGATGAACAGCCTTGGGATGCGCTATCTCCGCATTCCCTGTCTAGAAGAGGTGACCTCAACGACATGAGCCCAGACTAAAACCAGCCCTCCCTAGCACAGACCCGTCAGGCCCGACAGCGAGCAGAATTGTCACACCCTGCTGCCAGCTACCACCTCTGTGCTCCCCCCGGCATCGCCCCTGTTCTCATGTAAAGAGCGAGGCAATCTGTCCACAGTTGTGCACCATCTCTTCCACTCGGCTCCTCTCAAATTTCTTGCTGTGTCTCTAGTGTAAGTAAGTGAGCATAACGGAGCCATTTTTAAAAAAAAGGGACAGTGGTTTTAACACCACCTCTGAGGACAGGGGCACCTGGCAGCTCATGGTTTGCCACTGGAAATGCCATTGGATCGTTCTGATCTATGTTGCTCCTGCCTTATTTTGGAAGGGGGCATTTCCAGAGCACATCTGCAAAAATACACAGCTTGACCCGTTGCTGAAAGCTTTTGAGATGGATACATGCTGCCTTGCTGCACATATCAGTGTGGTCCTTCCCCACTCCTAAATGCAGTGGCCCTTCTGGGCACTTGTGGGCCAAGGTTTGTGCTTCCCTCTCCGAGCAACAGCTTGCCCAGATGAAGAGTAGCCCCAGGCCTTCTGCCTGACCCATTCACCACCCATGTAACATCTTCCTGTCTCTGCCTTGCTCCAGCAACACCGTAGCTGCCTCCCTGCCCTTTGGTTGGAGCAAGGGCTGCATAGGAAGGGGCTGATGGGCTGCAGGGGCCCCCCACAGACTCTCTCCAGGAGCCCAAAAGTGTATCTGAACCAGTGATACAGGCTCAGAGGGCTGAAAAGTCTCAGGGCCAAATTAGCAGCATCTTCCTGGCCAGTGGCATCTTGGACTGCTGCTGAATGTGAGGCGAACGACCAGCATGGTGCACCTGCTGCCAGAAGGATGTGGCAGATAAGAGAGCTCTTTGTACTCCACATGTGTCTGGAACCAGCCTGGCTGGGGTCAAGGGCGCCTGCGAGAGGAGATCAAGATGTGCATTTGTGGGACACCAGCATGCCTCGTTTTTGCCTTTCTTCCCCTCACATGCACACAGACGTGAAGCGTGTGCTTCAACTCCAGCCTTAAAGCAGGTGATTTATAGACCCACAGGCACTACTGCACTGAGTGAAACTTTCTATGGCAGAAGCAGAGTGTTTCTAGTTCCCTAATGCAGGGCAGCAGGTGCTGCTTGAAAATCCACAGGCATTGGACT
>JAVCKT010021618.1:0-15179 GCA_032273925.1 Rhynchotus rufescens
AGATACCTGGTCATTTGAAGAGAGGTTTTTTTTTGTCTCTCTAATCTAAATTCTCAACCAATAACACAGAAAACCGAAGAACAAAAGTGTGTGCACTTCTGAGTGCACAGAAATCTCCCCAAATCTTTTTTTTTTTTTTTTTTTTCCAGCTAGAGAATTTAACATCTACCACCAAAGGAAAACACAGAAGTGCTGTTCTTTCAAAACTAAGCTCGTTGGCACAAAATACTTAACTTAAAGTACCCAAAGCAATTGAATAGCTCCACAGACAGCAATATATGTGTTGAATTGCTTTCAATGATCGGCTTTAGCCATATATTTAGCCATGCATAGGCAGTCCTGCTACGGTTAATGGGATGACTCACAAATATAACAGTTCTATGTGTACTCTGCACCAACTGGCTCAAAAATGAAACTACTGGACCACTAAATGGAACCACTTTCGACCCTTTGTATAACAAATTAAAACTACCAGACAAATCCTAAGGTATTTTTTCTTTCTAAGAATGCTACATCTAAAAATATGACATTTTCTTCTAATTTTAAAGAGCATAAATCATTGAGACAAACCCAGTCTAACTCATGTCAATGCACTAAGTGACACATGATTTGTCCACTATTTTAACCCATTTAACCCCTGTTAACTATATAGGATGCAAGAGCACAGGTAAAATATTCACTTACTTCTAACTGGTCAGGTGATGCTTCCATTTCACTCACATCTGCCCATGCACATCCAGAAGGGACTGGATCATTTGATTCACTACAGATCTTTGAAAGAGAAGAGCAATGAAACAGGTATTTAAGTTACCTAAAGGAGCAGGGAAAAAATACATGCAGACGTACAGCATACATATAAACAAGCAGCCACGAGTAAGAAGAAGAGTAAGAAAGAGGTGATGGGATTTTGATTTTAAGCTTTTTCTCCTTCCCAGCTGGGGCTTCCCAGAATGTTTAAAGCACACTGCCCGTGACTAACATACAGGGCCAAACATACAGTGCTTTGTTTCATGTGTATGTAAATCACAACGGACTGGCCAATTCACCCCCAGAGAGGAAGCTGCATATGTACGGGAAAAAAGAGTCATTTTTTTCAGTAAATAAGACGACAGGATTTTCTTTCCACAGATCAGAGATTTACTTCCAGTTGAAACAAAGCACTTACGCAAGCATGACAAGTCTTATGTGACAAGGAAATGGGAATTATCATGATAGAAAAGGGAGTGAGTCACGCTTGCAAAGGAGCAATAGTACACTTTGTTAACAGCTATAGGGAAGAACACACCCATACAAAACCCAAGGCGTTTTGGGGGACCCCAGTATTGGAAAATTGACTAACTTTCCCTGAAGAAAAGCTACACAATATTTTAGAACAGATTTCTTTAGTCTTCTCCTAAGGGCCTATTTTTTTTGCAATTATAGTCAGTTATCCTACCCACCTATGAATCAAGCTTTAAGGTATGCCAGTCCGTTCTGAACTCTTCAAACTTATGTCAAACCGTTTGGAAGAAGTGGCTAGTAACAAATAATATTGAAATGTATCCACTAAATTTTCAGATACAAAGACAAAAAGAAATAGAAAAGCACAAAGTATTGTCATCTTTAGCAGTAGAACTCTGAGTAACAGTAGATTTGAGATGAAAATGTGAAAGAAAAATCCTTTCCTCATTGTGGCAAGGTCTCTAGGTCTGAGCTTTTTTCAGAGATTGTATAACTGTTTTCCAAGGAAAGGAAAGGAATACAAAACTAACACACTATCTTCTGCACTTTAGAACAAAAGAATGTAAATCTTTTGGAAAGCTTCCAACTTCAAAAAAATTTCTGTGAAAGGATGGAATTTAAAAGCCATGTTCCAAACCTCTGGCAGGTAACGTGTGACTAAGCAGGTAATGTGTGACAAAACAACTCATTTTTGCAAGCTAAAAAACCCAATGTGGAAGAAAGCTGCTATTTAAAAGTATTCCTACATCAAATATATCTTGCCCAGCCCTGATGCTTCTTTTAATTTTTTCAGTTTTATAGAGTAGGTGGAAAACTTGTGAGATACTAGTGAAAAGTTAAAGGATAGATTTAATTTTAGATAGAATTACATCTTGGATTGTATAAAGAATTTACTTTAACCATCAAAAATAAAAGATTTCATCTATGTCAGGATCAAAAATAATCTTTGGGAAAATATCCCTCCCAGGTACAGTAGCATTTTAAAGAAAAAAAAGACTATCTGGTTATGACTGGTAACACCAGCGATTTCTGCAGTTACTCTTTTTTCCTTCTCTTTTTTTCCCCCCCGCCATTTCTGTAGTGATTTCTATATTGTAAAAAAAAAAAAAAAAAAAAAATTAAAAAAAAAAAAAATACCTACCAGTAACCATCAGACAATGAAACACAGTAAACTGCTTTACCACCTAACCAAGTTAACTGAAACAGGAAAGCTATCCCCCAGAAACTAGAATTGCAGTAAGACCAACTTTTAAAATGAACAAACACACCACCCTACATGAGAGAACATAGTAATAATTAAACTGTAAAATCCCCATAGTGGGGAAGAGGAAGGACTAGACATTTTAAAAATGAGACAGAGCCTTGTAATTTTCTAAAGGTTTATGCCAAATCAAAGCTTTCACGTAAGGACTTCAAATGCATTTACATGGGTAGGTAATAATCCTATTTCACTCATAGGGAAACAGATGAATTGAATGCTAAAAGTGATCCAGGCGCTAGTGTCAGATCAGAGAGGGGTGAAGGACACCCCTCTCTTCCTCAGTCTGCCTGTAGCTGACAAAGGTGCTGCTGCAACGTCCATTAGCGAGATGTCACTGTGAATTTGAATTTTCAATTCACACTCCCAAGAAGGGAAAAAATATCTTCTGGACTGAAGTTACTGCATGTGAAGAGTCAAACATGAAATCACCTGCTAAAGCAGAGATTAATGTCATCAGATAGAAATAAGTGGAACAGCAATCACCTATCATCTGATTACAGTGTCCTGGTGTCTTGTGTAGTATTTACTACAGTCCTATGGATAATAAGCTCACACAAATAATCTGTTTGGTCCTTATATTACCAATACTGAACAATTAAGCAGTCCATAAAAATATAATCAAAAACTTGGAAATATATGCTTGACACTAAGTCCTCAGTTGTCAGTAACTGAATAATCTTTAATCACTATTAAAAAAAATAATAATTTGAGTTGCAATCTCTTTAATGCTACAGTAAATCTCAGCACTCTTCTTTGCAGCTCCTCTTCTAATACAATTTTTTCTAATTTTTTCTAATGAAAATCGGTCAAATGACAACACTAAAGAAAATCAGTCCAATGTTAATGTTTTGATGATACTGTTGTGTGAAAAACACAGATTTCAGATGAACAATAAACACGTTCATGAAACATGAAGTTTATACCTTTGCACGATGCCTACGATCAGCTAGATTTTAAAAGACTTGATATCAAATACATCTCAAGGGTTAGAATATGCTGCTTAAAAATATGGTATAATTTGTCTATGTTAGCAACTTGATGGGAGAGATATGTCTTGGTCCCTCCCTTACAAGTGCTTTTCTGTACTGATTAACCTTGAAGAACAGTATCAGCTATTGGAAAGAGAAGATCATGGCTAAAAGCTAAAATAGAAGAAAAGCTGACAAGTCAGAACCAGAAGTTCAGACTCTTCAAAAGTGCTGGAGTTCTTCCAGTGGAAACCTAGAAATACTCAAACAAAATCTCTATCTCTGAAATAAACTGATGATACTGAACATAGAAATGGTAAGATATTTATTGTCTTTAGAGCTGCGGTGCCAAACATTTAATTAATTAAATTTAAACAATTTATTTAAATAAACCACATTTATTTAACAATCTACTGCTATGCAAATTAAGAACAATTTAGTTGTAAGATAGTACTACAGAGATTCAAGATCTATCAGCCTTCAAAGGTCAAAGAGGAAGACTATTTTAAACCATTTATGGCCGGTCTGAAGCTGCTGAATCAAACATGCAGTTTTAAAATACTTACAGAACTCTAGTTCAAGACTAGACCATGAAGGTGGATGCAAACCTCATGAGAAAAGAGGACCGTTTACAGATCCAGACTAACTTCTAAAATGTTAATAAAATTTGGCTATCTTTAGAACATAAGATAAGCTGGGGATTGCAGGGAATGTATAGCTAGCGTGGACCAAGCTAGCAAGCTACAGAGGAGCTTTAAGTCTGGAGGGGCAAAAAAGAGAGTGTTCAGAAAGTCCTTCACATGCCATCATCTATCCCAAATCTATCCAAATAATGGGATTATATATTACTACTCCTGCTCACTGGATTGTGACATGCTGTTGTGGCATTTCACTACACTGGCTAAAATTTAACTTCTTACATATCAGCATAATTCAAGTAAAAATGGAAAGCAAAGAAGCTTGGAATAGGGTCTATGCTCCAGAAGAGTAAGTGGAGTTTGGTAACTTAAGAAAATAAAATTCATATGAGAGTATTTACTTCCTATTTACTTTATTTCTTTAGAGAGCGGATGAGATCTGGCCCCTCTTAGAGTACTGGCGCATTTCTTTTCTATTAACATCTGCAATAAAAATGCTTCCTTAAAGTCCACAGGAGCTATTTTGTTCCTCTACTGCCACTGTAATATCCCTATTACAAAGACTGATCAAAGCATGATGAAATGTATTCAAAAAAGCTGTGGTGGGCATGCCTGTCCCCTTGAACCTGGAAAAAGTTCAAGTAACGATCTGAAACCTCTGTAATGTCTATGATTCATAATTAACATCCACATTCTCTGAATCAGTACAAATTCTTAGTATGACCTTTATCCTGTTTTCCTCCTACTGCTGGCACTGCTGCCCTGCCACCCATTCCTGTGTTTCTAGAGCACTCTGCTATTCAGCATTTTGGTGCACGCTACAGATGATGCTGACAGTAGAACTGATGACACACATTTCAAAAACCACCACATGCAGTTCTGGTGCTCTGCACTGTGGCAGACAGCACTTGATTATCTCTCTTTTTTATTCTCTGATATTAAGGATGAGGTTGAAGGGAGAAGTGTCTTTTATAGCACGCACTTTAAGCAAGCTTGGGGAAAAAGTGTCAGACGGCTCCGCGTGTGGCACCCAGGAAGGTGCAGCAGCGAGCTGGGCGCGCGCAGCCCGTGCTCAGGGACTGCCGTGAGGAGCAGAAATCAGGCAGCCTCTCAGCTCTAATGGAGAAGGCTCCCTGGGGACAAGTGGGATGAGGAAGGCTTTGCTGCCCCACCGAGACCCACTGATTTAGCTCCAGGTGGCAGCACAAAACTGCCTGCAAGAGCAGAGGGGCGGAAGGGCTTAGACGTGTTTTATTAATTTCTATTATGTTCTATACTTTCTGTTATTAAGGGCTTCAAAGAGTTTTTTCCTCTTTTCTCTTGTTAAAAAAATGTGATGGGAGAAAAATCAACACATGGGAGCTGTGGCCAGCTCAGGATCCTCTTGCAAGCCTGAGCATGCTAAGAAGTTACAAGTTCTCAGATTTAGACTACTGGATCTTCATTCTAGGAAAGGTGTTTGTTAGAACACTTCGAACTAGCCACACTCAGTGTATGATAGAATATATTATAGATAATGAAAGTCATCTGTCACTCCTGAAAATCCTGGCTGTTCACTAGTTCCAGTGAAACCAAGATCCATCTAAGTGCTTGATTAGAAGAAAATGAGAATCTTTCCTCGATGATGAGGAAATGGTAAAATCATCTACAATATTTCCTCTTAGCCTATCACATATCTGCTATAAGATTTTTTTTAATTGCATGAGTTAGTAGCAGAATTGTAAAAAAGCTGGAGTGAAAGTTCAGTGGCTTCTGGGGAGCTTTGTTTGCTTACATTTTCACCAAGTTTTTGTTTTGCCTTTGGAATATTCTCAAAACTGCTCTGAAATCTATTTTGGGTAGGTGGAGTACATTTTGAAATGGTAAAAAACAGAGAATTTTAGTTCCAGAGTAAGATCAACCTTTAAAACAGAAGAAACTAAGTCCTGCTTTCTACACATGGTCTATATGCTTTACCTGGATAGAGAAATGTCTTACAAAGGGATTTTCCCCTGTAAGTCAAACAACCTCCTTCTTGCATATTGTTCAGTTAAGCACTCACAATACTCTAACAAAAAAGTGCAGATGTGAACACATCACTTAATATGTGGGCATCACAAAATTAGAGCAATGTTTACTCATTTTCTCAAGCTAAAAACTGATCCCATAAAATATGTTAACTTTCCCACCAATCTTTCTATTACCTTATGTTGACACATAACTAATTGTTTTAACTATTACTATTCTTTCCTATTTGATTTTTTTCTAGGGCAAGTGCATAGGATGAGTAAGTAAAATATTTTCTTGCTACATAAAATCATGGTGAAGCCTAAGGTGCTAAAAATACTCTGCATGCAGTACAGGATTGGTGCTGTTCTAGATTCCTCTTGTCCTTCGCTTTCTCCCTCTCCAAAATGAAGAATAAAGAACCCCCTCCTTCGTGAGGTATGTTGTGAGGACAGGCAGTTTGCACAGACTACAACCTCTGCAGAGCTGGATCTTCATATCCAAGAATGAACGGAATATCATCAATATATAAATAATGGCACAGAAAAAATAAAGAAGGAATGGATAAGTAGATGCGAATTAATAACTGTTAAAAACAGCACCTTGACAAGCAGAATGAAGTTATAACTGATGCAGGAAGTACAGAGTAAAGGAAGTGCTGAGAGTTAGTTTTACATGCCCTGCATAACTAAACCTATGAAAACTCATTGAAGGAAAAAGGCAGCAAAAGGGAATCTGTTTACAGATGCTTTCAGATAACTCTCAAAAGTGCCCTAAGCTCAGGAGAATATGTGATTCTGCAGCACACAATTTATGCTCTTCATCTCAGAATAGAAGTTATAGAACAAAACAAACTTGCTTTGCCAAGCAACTTCCTGACAGAGTGCGAAAGGTATACTTCATATCCTTATCCTAATTCCTAAATAAAGATTTTTGCCTCGTTTCAGTTCTAGATCAGCACCTCATTCCACAGGCTATGACTTTCTGATTTTTAAATTGGTATTTTATATTCTTTATAACAGGAAGTATTGTAGCATTTCCAAAAATATTACCTTTCCCCTCGCAAATATACAACCCAGAGTATGTGCTCCTAGCTTCTTATACTGAGACTGTTGGACTGTATCATAACTGTGAATTGTCACTTAATGTTCAAGTCAATAACCAGCTAATGGAAAATCTAATTACCTTGAAGAAATAACCCTTCTCCCCTCAAAAAAAAAAAAAAGTATTTCTACTGTGAAAACATCATAAAATATTTTCCTCCTTTCAGCTATGGAACACTCATCTACATGTGCACACACATACATCTTGCAAGGGCCAACAAAGTGATAAGGATGCAAGAAAAAACCCAAAATGCTACAGAAGCAGCATTCTGTGGGAAGTATTGAAGTATTCTGCAGAAAGGTTTGAGATGAGCATACACTTTTTCTGTCCTTTCCCCCAAATCCTTTTCTGTATCTCCTTCTATTAAAGAGAGTACAATACACAGGGGAACAAGTGTTTCCGCAGAAATTTTAGCTCACTGTTCTGCACAGTAACTTCTTATTTCAGTGCTGCTCAATTCTGCTGCCTGCACTGACTTCTGTTTCACTACTCTTATTCCTCCCCAGAAGTTGGGAATCCCCCGTTCTTCTGTGTGGGTTCTCTTTCGATATGTTTCTAATCCTGCTGGCCTGACCCTGGGATGTCTCTTTAGGCTTAACTTGTTTCACACCTCAGCATCATGAGTCATTTTAGAAATGGCAGTTTATGCGTGGAGAGAGCTACGTGGAGCATCTTTCATCGCCGTCATGCCTTCTTTACCTTCTCATTAATTCCCTGCACTACACTTAGGGCTATTGCCTTCAGAGATTTCCTTCCCTCTACTGGAATCACTCAGGCAGGTGAGCATGTCATCACTCGCAGCGGGGGATCAATAGAGAAACCTCTCATTCCTCCCTTCACAGTTTGCAGAAAACAGGAATTTCCTTTTGCCTTCCTGCTACGTGTAAAAAGCAACTTCCTATTTAAGTGAAGTTTAAATGAAAATTAGGTTATTATTTAAATGAATGAGAGGTTAACAAGTGAATGCTTGTTAATCCTACATCACTAAAGTAAATAAACTCTACCTTAGCAGGTTCTTCTATTTATAATACCATATAAGTGTGGGTTGAAAATCATAGCTTACCTTCTTCATAGCCTTGTTCCTCTATATCTAAATGCCTCCTAAATGCCCTCCCAAAGATCTCTGTCCCTCACATCTCATCTTCATTTACTTCCAAACTATTAAACACAGCAACATAGAGAAACAGTTGTGTTCTCAGGGTATGCAGTTTTGTGGATTATCATCATTCAAAAGCCAGAGCTGGCTACACAGGACGGCACTTTGGACGAACTGCTGTTTTTAGCTGGTCTTTTAAAGCATTATAAAAAGTCCCATCTCACTCAGATATCCTTACAACAGAAAGTAGCTATATCAGGAAAAAAAAAAACCACAAGCTCAGTGCACCATTTGAGAAATCACAAAGTTTCCTGAATAACTGCCGAAGCAAAAGGGAACATGTCCCTGTGATGTTCTTCCTTCACAAATACACTATTGCAAAAGAAAACCACATTTACCTTAAGGGAACGTGAAGTTCTCTGCTTGTTTGGACACTCTTGGGCAATAGGTCCCGGGTTCTCACACAACTGGGAAGTGTTAGTCCTCTCTATCAGATTCCTTATCTCAACATCCAGCTCTTTGCTTTCACACCTGCTAGAAAGAAACAACATTATACTTCGCAGTTAATGCACAAAAACTTGAACTGCAGAAAAAGTAACTATCAGCCATTATCTTAATGTGATAATAGACAGCATGACTAGTTCTTTACAGGTCTCCAGGACCCTGTTCCTTGCTAGGCAGAGAATACTAAAGCAGAATCACACATAAGGAACTCCAAGTGTTTTGTGACAGAAATTTATTTAAAGTATTTAAACATGATTCATTATGAATTTTACTATATTGTGTCTAGAAAATCTTAGTAGCCATTCTGGAGTTGTATGACAACTGCCACGCTTCTCCTTCCTGCTCCCTCCAAATTTCAAGAATGTTAAATTCAATTTAAAAAAGTGCTATTGTGGACTCCAAAACTAGGGGCTCTGATGGCAAATTTTTTTTTGGTAGCGTATTTTTATGTAATATTTCTTAATATATCTATTATGCATTTTCTTCCTTTTTCCTGAAAAATCTCTTTTAAGAATATCTATATCTTGCAACAATGGATCTCTTCTATATCCTAAAATACTTGTTTTGTGGGAAAACACTGTGTATTTTTCAGCCTGTCAGTAATGAAGGAAACTCAGGATATAAACTCATTTAAAGGCTTGCTCCAGATTTGCATAAAATAAGCAAGTAGGGACAAATTAATAAACATAGTGTAAGAGGGGAACTCTCTCAGAAAACTAGACAAAGCTAAGTTTTCAAAAAGCACTAGCTTATCTTGCACTTAGACTTTAATTTTCCAAGCAGCCTAAAGCAAGACTTAAGTTTAAAATGATGCATCACCAAAGCATGAAAACAAACTGCGAGACTCAAAAACATTAGCAACCTGTTATAGCAGTATCACGTCTGGTTTTAGGCAGAAAACATCCTAATTCTTCATTTCAACTTCTGGAAACACTGAATGTAGCTAGAATTTATCAGTTATATTTATTTCAATTCAGACATGCAATTCATAGGCATCTCACTGCATATTCTGGGGAAAATGTAAATGGACTAATGATAACATTATCCATTAAACAAATCCATCTATCCAAATCATAAAAGTATGGTGAATTTCAAGCTGGGAGCACAAAATGATCCATTTTATTCCTGATATTTATACACAGAGACTATAACAGAACTAAATTTTTATTCAGTAAAACTTCTTGCAGAGGAACTACAATAAAATTTCAACACTGGCAAATAAGGATATGTAAAACTTCAAGAGCTTGAATTTGAATTGCTTTCCAGCAGTTCATCTGAAACCGCAGTCCTTGAGCTGCCAGGAGCTTGCTGTGCCAGCAAGCACAGAACAGAGACAGCACCATACTAGGCAAATAGGTTGCAAATCCTCAGTTCCAATACCTTTCAAGCGTTCGTTTCTCTTCAGATTACCTTGTCTATATAGGGCTACATATTTGGGTGCTTTTTAGGCTAGACTTGTACCATAGGAAATAGTTCTCCATTTTCACACTAGGAAATTTACATTTGTAATTAAAGTAGCTTAGAATAAAACAATTGTTAGGAGAAATAAAGTAGCAATTTTGAGATGCAGTCCTGAGAACAGGAAAAGAACAGCAGAAATAAACGGCAGGAGTGCAGCAGTAAGTACTTGGACAGGCTGCACTGCTCGTCCCTGCTGGCACCCTGACGGCGACAAGGGATGTGTGACCACAGCCTCTTGAGTTCAGAGCATGAATCAGGCTGAAATGCCTCATAAACACAGTAAGGTGCCTTTAAATACTTTTTCTCAGCCAGGAAATGTTCATTTTTCCTCTCTGTTACTTGCAGTGCATCAGCTACTGTAGCTGTACATGTTATTTACCTTGCATTACCTTTCCTTACCTTTGTCTTCTCTTTCTCCCTTCTGAACAAGGGAAAGAACCAGAACCAGCTGTGCCAGTATAAAAGGTGAAGAAACACAAAACTCTAGAATCCTTGCATTTCATGGTTGTTCTGTAATTTCCATACTTCTTACATTATCATCCAAGTCAAAAATTCTCATCTGGATTTCTAACCATCTTTGTTTTTCACCTCTGTTTTTATACAAAGCTTTTTTGACCAGAAACTATCTCCTGTTTTACCTGCATTTTACAGGAGTAGTGGCCACTTCCAGAATTGAAAGGCTCTATTTACCATGAAACATGTGAAATGTTAAGCAACCACATCTGGCACACAAATCCACTTTACAGGCCAGATTTTCAGAACACACAGATGGAGCACATGAGCTCTTCAAGTCAAGAGTTACCCTAGGACAGTTCTTGATAATTATTTGGAGTTTCCCAAGTTGGGCTGTAGAGGGCACTCATTTTTTTTTCCAATTTACTTTTGGTTTTATAAAGCTTGAAGTTGCATTTCTGTATCAACATCCTCCCAGTGTTAACCCTTTGCCAACTTTTTTTTTTTATAATGAGCTTTATTTTTGCTAATGAAATGACTTTGAAAAGACTAGGACAGCAAATATGCAAAAATATATGTGGCCAGAAAAATACATGTTTATCAGATAGACAGGTACCAGCTCTACAGCCTTCTCCTGAGGTGGCACTTGTGAGCACTTGGCTCTCCCTGGTGTTCAGTGAGAATCTGCACTACTGGTTAATAATTGTAGTTATGTGCCAACAATGCATAGAAATACCTACAATTTGCATTTACTGCAGAAGATTAATTTGATATTCAATATGTAGAACTCATTTGAAATAATAATTCCAGAGCTGCTGTGTTGGTGTCACTCGTGATCAATGAAAGCACAAATACACACCATAAGCAATTGTGAAAGAGGTTTTAAGCCAGGATTTACAGCCAGACTCCAACTCTGCTGAGCTGCATTTTGAAGGGAAATCAATTCCAGAGTCAAGGGGCTGAACATATATGCTTCATCCTCCTGGGTGGGCATTTCTGACGTGGGATTACTTTTTGGATAAGCTGGCCATAAAGACATCCATAAAAAAAAATGTATTTCTGCATCTGCATTATGGAGGACGAACTGAACCAGACAGAATATAACAAGCAAACACACACACAAATTTCAAGGCAAACCATTCAGCTAATGCTTCTCCTATTACTTGTTAGTGCACATGGTAAACCACTGGCTTCCTCTTCGGAAAAGGCCTAATGTAAAGTTTCAGACCTTGATATTAAAGCTGTGCTCAGTTAAGACTAAACAACAAAGAATTTCTAGTTTAGGAAGCAACAGGAAGAACAAGATCTTGCTGAGAAAATCAACTTTCCTTCTGGGAAGGTTTTGGAGTCTCATGACCTCTTATAACTTTTATAAGGATTAGCAAGCAAATCTGGAGCTGATAGACAATAGTGAGAAAGTCAGGCAGCCCCTTACAAACCCTCGAGGCTATGATAGTCTTCAGCACCTTCAGGTCCTGCCTTCACTCACAGTTTAGGCTGGGATTCAAGACAGATCCCTAGAAATCAAGCTTCACTAATTTTACATTCTGTCTCACACAGAAGAGAGCTTAGCATGCGTAAAGTATACTGCACTCTTCTATGCAAACATAGAAAAAGCACACCCATCTTTGCCAACTATGATTATATATTATACACACACACAAGGCTGGTGCATACTTTCCAAGAGGTTGCTACGTACAGCACACAAGTTTTGTATTTTTTCTGAGTTCACTTTTTAATTCAAGTTTCACCAAAACATACAATTAACTCAGTATTTCAAATGCATAGGTACCAAGCTAGCCATCAGCTGAGATACACTTCACAAATAAACCTTAATCTGTTTAGAGCAAAATGGTCCTGATGACAAAAAAGTGCTGTCATTGTCCCTTGAGAGTTAAGTGTGAGTTAAAACATAATCCTGCTTTATCTTCAAGAAGAGAGCTCCATAATGCAAGGTGTAGATAGGACTTAAGCATATTCATCGTGGGACTATAGCAGAGAAACTGCTTCAACTTTCACTCGAATCTGATCCAGACAAAACATCTGCCTATCACCCCATAAACGTCCCTACACTTCTGTTCCCTTTATGACAAAGGAATGAAGCTATTATGGAACATTTAATAGCCAGCAGCTGTTTGGCTGTCAAATGCCACATCTGGAGAAGCTGTGTGCTGTTAATGCGAATAGAAACAATTATTCTTTAATAGTTTTGCTTAATTTTAAGAATTAAACAAATCACAACAAAAGACGGGCATGTTATTAATGGAAACACATCTGGTTTCTAGGAGAATAAGCTAAAAAAGGCCCCAGTAATTAACTTAAGCTGTACCTATAATCTGTTCCATCTCATGAAGAAAATGTTAAACTGTCAATATAAAAGTGTTTAGTGTTTTCCAGAGTTAAAAATTTCGCTGAACAAATATGTTACATGCAAAAATAAAAAGACCAGCCAGTTCACATGACATAATGTGTTACTCATCTCTCAGTGCTGCTGCCCTGTGAGCCTGGAGGTTCCTGTTCTTTGAATGGCATTTCACTATTACTGCCTCACTTCTCCAACTTCCAGTCTATATGTAAAGACATGATTTTAATTGGATTTTTTTGCTTAAGAATAGTACAGAAACATGATTAAATTTGTTCCTGCTGGATACAATTTAGGCTGAATTCTAACCTCAGGAAAGTCGATAAAATGACTTTCATCAACTTTGTTGGGTTTGAAGTGACACAAGAGAATTATGGATGACTACCTCTCTGGGAAAAGAAAATGAAGTAAATGGGCACATTCACCCAGATGCATCACCCAGCACTCAGCTGCATGGGGACTATGGGAGGAGAGAGACTGAAGTTGTGACATGAAAAATGAATCAAATGGAAAACTTGACCAAGTAAAGCCATCAAATAGCATGCACTTGCTGAGAAGATGAATTCTTCCATTGGAATACACACACAAGCTGGCAGGAGATAGCAATGAAGTGTTGAAAGATCTGAAAACTGAAAGATACAAAGCAAATACAAGGAGACAAATCTAAAGCAGAGTACAAATTACTTGTATTTTTTTCAAGGAACTGCTCTTTTCCAAGGAAGGCCAGTAGCTAAGAAAGCTTGAACCCCTTTTAGGAGAGTCTCACAGCCTCAGGAGGCACCTTTCCGAAACATACGTTTCCATAACCTCTTCTGTACTGGCTCGCCCATGGTCTCAGCCTGGGCACAAGGTCTTAACAAGCCACAGCTGCTGCAGGACGCTCAGCTTTGTAAAGCCAAGCCAGCTTCTTGCTTGTAGTAACCATGAGGCAGCCTGAATGAAACACAGAGGAAGCTCAGGGGTCTGCCTCACCACTTGAGGCCTTCAGCTGCCACTGATAAATTAACAAATACAGGAAACACTGCATCAGGGATTTTCAATAATATGACAAATACATTTCTAAAAAAAAAAAAAAAAGGCTAAAAATTATAGTTTCATACCTTTCCATTTCAACACACTGATGGGAACCCAATTCTAGAAGATTCTCTACATCTTTTTTCTTGCTTTTGAGCTGCTCACAATGAATCTATTAAAAATGGGGAGAAAAAAAAGTATACTTAGAAGAGAAATTAAGTTAAAAACTAAGTAAATTTTAGTGTATGATCACAGTGAGAAGAAACACTCATGGCTTGCCTGTATTCTTCTTTTCCTCTTCATATATGATATATGGCTGACAAGTAAACCAGAAATCTACTTCCCATCTACTTCTTACTCTCAAAAGTTAACTACTCTAATAGCACACCAGGCAACAGTAGCAGCTTTACAAGGCTAGAAGCAGCAAGAGGGTCTGATTGCAGTGGCACGGAACAAAGTTGTCAGCAGTCATAAAAAATATTGACAATATTGAAGAAAAAAGAAAAAGTAGTACCATTGTAGCGAAGGTTGAGAATTAATTGCTATATTAAAACTAAAAAAGCAACTATTTTAGGTAGAGTTTGTGCATATCCTCAAACTGACCAGAAATTTTGCATGCTTCATGGTTCACCCGATAGAATCAGTACTGCAAATTTAACTTCACTTGACCTGATATAGATCTGATATAAATCACTTGGACAGACAGGAAAAGTGGCTTTAAGTAAGTTATCATCCACAATTGATCCTGAATTGTTCAGAAAGGAAACTCTTTTCCTAACTTCTTGTTAGGAAAACTGCTAACAAGTTTTCCTCTGGTAAGGGCCAGCTCCTGTGTCGCCTGGCATTTCCAAAGAGAAATGAGAAAGGAAACACTGACAATGACCTCTTTATGGACAGCAAGCACTGGAGCAGCTCACATCCCCTGCGGATTGGAGTGCATACAGATACTCACCAGGGAACTAGAGGGCAGGGAGGCAGGAAATCTTTCCAAAGAAAAGGAAAGATATCAGGGGTAGTATTAGGAAGTAGGCCACATTTAGATAGCTCCTTTCAGAACCAAATTTCAAAGAGGATGAAAAACAGCTTTTGGAGTTTTATGAAAATATCATCA
>JAVCKT010021625.1:0-18536 GCA_032273925.1 Rhynchotus rufescens
GGGAGGGGAGGGGAGGGGAGGGGAGGGGAGGGGAGGGGAGAGCTTGGGCTCCAAGGAAAACGGGGTCACTCGAGGCCGTGTCGGGCACCAGAGTCAAATCACAACCACAAAGCCAAGAAGACAACAATTCCTACTGGATTTGCTGGCTGCTATACATATTTATTACAAACAGCTATCACGACTAAGCTATTGGGGCTAACTATTTGCAAAAGGCACTTTAAAGCGGTAGATGAGGTCATTCTTTACCCACGGATTAGATCAGCTGCAAGATAATTAAAACACTTGAGAGACCAAGGCTCGTGTTTTACACTGTCCTGTAAGCAGCCAGAAAGGAGCATTTACTTTCCTTCCCTCCTCACCTCCTCATGCAGAGCACCCTCATCCCGACTGTGCTCTAGGAGGAAGGGGGGAAAAAACACGGGCATCTTTGGCCAAATCTCCTTCACGAGAACGGTCCCCACAGCTGCAGCTCAGCACCTCCTACGGAGCCACCACAGGGGACACCTTCCACCTGACACACGGGGCAGAGGTGCTGCGAGAGGCCACGCTGCAAGACATGAAGCTAAGCTGTTTCTTCAGGAACCTGGCACGGCTTGGGCCTCCTCGAGCGACGTGACCAGCAGAGCAAGGCCCAGAGGGCTGCAGGGATGTGTTTTGTAGTTGCTCCATGAATTGCCTCTTGGGCTTGGAACCTGGGTGTCAAGCCTCAGCTCAAACATACTTGTTGTTGGCACTGCTATTCCCTGAAAAGAAATACCCAGACGCTGAAAAACAATGCTTGCAACTCTAAATGTAGCAGTGCAAACGGCACAGATGCACTGAAGAGCAACTTGAGACCCTCTAGAAAAGCACCTAGGCCCTACATTACTAGTAAAACGGAATTAATAATATATGAGTGTGTGGTTTCCTGCAGGAGAATGATGGAGGAGCTTTCAGCTAGCAGCTCTGCAACGGCACTGGCGAGAAGGAAGGAAGGAAGCTGTGAAGTCCTGTTTGATTTATGCTGTGCAAAACCTCCTGTTTATTTCACAGCCTCCTGGACTATTTCACTTGACTTTAAGTAATAAAGTTGCATTTATACATTCCTGTGCTGTTTACAGAGACAATGTAGTGTATATAAAGATATAATATAGCAATAGGTATATCAAATACAGACATATGGAAAACCTGAGGGGGGTTTTGTTGCTTTTTCTAAATGCCAACCCAGTCTTATTCAGACATCTACGTAATTCAGCATTTCTCTCTCTTGCAACAAACACAGACACGGGGCTGCAGTTCTCCACCCTCATCTTCCTCACCTGCATCCCAGAAGAAGCCAGTGGCCACCAGGACGTGCTAAGAAAGGTCCTAAGGAGAAGGCTACACTGCTGCTTGCTGCTCCCAGAGAGGCTAAAACCCATCAGTGTTTCTGCCACGTAAACCTCTATTCTTCCCAAATGGAAAAATTGAGGGGAGGGAGAAGAGAGTTTGAGAGAGATGGGAACAGAGGAGGCAAGCTTGTGCCCAGCAAGATCTAGCTGCATTTTTTTTTCATTTAAGTTCATTGCTTCTTTTCATTTAAAAAGATTTATGAACGGCTACTGCTGTCCAAAAATACTGAACTAGGGCTTGACACATGTACCACCCACAAAGTTACATTTGGACTCAGGACCAACATTTTGGAAAACTGGGCCAAATCGCACCAGGAGCCAAAAGAGATGTCAAAACGAAAGAACTAGGACTGAGATGATGTTACTCATATGGTAACTGGAATCTGTTCTAAATACACAGCAAAAAAAAAAAGCATATATATATCTCACTGGAAGCTACTAAATGCTATGGATATCCTACGGCACTCACAGTAACTAGCAATGCTTAATGAAATGTCCTTTAAATAAAAGATTGTCAAAATTATCTGCAATTTTCCAGGTGCTGAACTTGAAAAGTTGGTCAGCTCCCAAATACAGATTTCACAGTTAAAATCCTAAATAATCTCTCATATGTGTTAAGCATTCTCCTGCCATATAATTTGTTCTTAAAACTGTCCATACTAACACACATGCAAATTCATGCAGGAGCAGAAGCTGTTGTAGAAAACAATCACAAACCCAAACATTACATTGAGTTTGTTTTTACCACGAACGACACAAGTTTCCTGCTAATGAAAGGTATTGCATTGGCACCCCCAGGCACAACAGATGGTAGCGAAAACACAACCTATCCTGCCCTGAAAGACTCAGTGTGTGACCGACAGGGGAATCCAGGTTGGTGCCCGCTGCCTTTCCGGAGCACTTGGCTTCAGCAAGTTTGTCCATATTTCATCTCTCTGCTAGTGACACCTGGCAATGAATTGAGAATTACACCTAATTACAACAGAATTCTCAGGGGGCTTTAGCTTGAAGCACAGCCTGCTTGGAGCACAGAGAAGAAGCACTACAGCTCCAGAAATGTTCAGCTTATACTGAATAGGAGGATGAAGGCTCTCCCTTGAGACAGCTTGGTGGACATGGGATTTTTTATTTCTAGCACTGTTTTGTTACTAACTCTATAAAACTACCCAACAAGGCAGCCTCTACCCCTCCACTCAACATTTCTTGGTTCTACCAGTAGAAAATTGGATTTTAACCCTTGAACAACACAAATCTTGCTAGAAAAAAAGTAATTTCTCAAGAGAACAATGGATTGGAACTAATCCTTTGTTTAACAAGTCTCAAATCACCAACTCAAAAGGGACTGGTTATCTCTATTGTCTACTGAACACACACAAAGCAAAGTGAGCAAGCGCGTGGGTAGGCTTTCCAAGAGGAGCAAGGATACGGAGCACAGCTTAGGCACAGAGCCACTGAAAATTACACAATTTGCATCTTGAGCCAGCCACAGTTTTTTGAATATCCTTATACAAATGTGCTTTTGCAGAGTCAGGATCCTTAAGCTGGGCAGTACTGATATTATGCATCCTCTGGACAGGTCAGCTGCCACGTCGCAGTGCCTCAGTTTCTTGCCTCTGTCATCTATCTAATGCACAGTTTAAGGAGGCAAAGATAGATAAATATCCATACTAACATTTGTTAAATAAAGCTTAAAATAAGAACAAATCTATTAAAGAAGACAGAGGCATATGCACATACACAAAAAGAAAAAAAGAAAGAAAGAAAAAGCTCTAATATGGTGTCTTTCACATAAAAGGAAAAATATGCAATCTTGAAATATCCCTTTTCCCCAGAAAAGGCAGAACCCCCTCCTTCTGAACAGGAAAGTGTAAAACAATTCACTTCAGGATTCCTAGTTCTGGACAACTTAGCCTACTTTTGATTTAGAAATGTATATATGTGTATAAAATATGATTTCTGTCTGGCTCAATTCAGAGCAGTCATTGAGCTCTGGACCTGCAGGCAGCCTGCACTATGCTGCACAGCTCCAACACCAAGGTTCTTAGCCAGGGATGCGCAAATCAGAAGAAAAAATGTCATTAGGTTTATTTACAAGTATCTTTGCTTGTTTGCTGGCTTTGGGCTCACCACAGAACAAGAACACAGCCAGCTCTTTCAGCTCGCCTCACCCACAACACGGGACTGAAATGGGGATCATCTGGAAGGAAGGAGATGGGTGTTAAGGAATGAATGCTCCAGGGAAACGTCTCCCGTGGTATCAGATGGGGCAGGGAGCAAGCGACAGCTCATCCTCCTGCCACAGGGCTGGAAATTCCTCCAAGGAGCAAGCGGCCTCCTCTCCGCCGGGAGCAGAGTCGTAAGTCAATCTCTGGTGGCATCGGAAAAAGGATTTCTTAGGGAGCCAGCAGAAGTTATGGAGAATGTATATGTCTTGGAAAAGACAGGGAAAGGGTCTGGACTATAAAGCAGGAATTGAAGAGACTTCCCCTCACCAGGAGGGAGATTTGCTTCAGTTTAAGATGCCTCACTAAGGCCATGTGAGTCTTTTCTTTGCAGTCACCACATTCCAGCTCAGCTCCTGGCCACCACCACCAGCCTGGAGCTCTGGGGTGTCCTTGCCTATGCAGTACACGTGAGTGTGAACCAAGGCAGCACTCAGTGGCACAGCCATGAGCGTCACCACTGGGGCCAACCTCTCAAGCTCACTTGACCATTTGGCACTTGACCAGCAAGGGCATTTCTGGGGTGCTTTCCTCTGTTTTTTCCCTTTGTTCCAGCAAAATGTTACTTTTTTTTTTTTTTTGGTTTACCCTGCCCCTAAGGCACTGGCTCAGCTCCTGTGGCACGCGCGCGCCTGGGGAACACAGAGCCATCCGTCACTGTCAGGATATGCGCCGTACGCAGCGGCTCTCCCGCTGTCCCTGCAGCCAAGGCTGGAAATCCAGGAGAGCTGCATCCCAGGCATGCTGCAAACAGCCGTTGGCCTGCGTGGAGCTGGGCCTCGGACGCGCAGGCGGCCCCAGGGCAGCGCTGCGGCCGCCCGCGCCGCGGCCTCGCCGCGTTACCTCACGAGGAGAGCCGGGCGGCCGCGCCCGCCCACGGCCCCGCTCCGCTCCCTCCGCTAGGCCCTCGTGGTGCTGAGGCGGCCCCGAATCATTAAATTATGAAAATGGAAGTTGCTGGGAGGAAATTAATACCAGGCACGGCTGGGGAAAAGGCTGCTTTCTTGTGAAGTAATTATGAAATTAAAATTTGATCTCTCCCCGGCGACTGCACAAAGGATGCGGCTGAGGTCTCAAACACAACAGGGCAGCCGGGTTCGCAACAGAAGAGGCACAGAAGGTTGCACCAGACAAAAAAAGCTCAATTAAAAACGGAGTGGTGGGGGGGGAAGATGACTTTTTGTAAATTACATGAATTTCACTAAAAGGTGTAATCAAGCAGGTTATGGCACAGGGACTGCAGACTTCCAATTACTTTTTACAAGTTGGAATCAAGCTGCTAGGAAATGCAGCTTATCTGAATAAGACTAATAATGCTAAGCTAATTAGACCCACCGGCATTAGCCGGCAGATAAATCCAGGCCGAAAAGAGGGACACTGTCACTTTAAACACTGCCTTGGGATCCACGGAAAAGCTAATGAGGAGTGTCAGCCTGGGCTGTTTTATTAGGTGGTTCTCCAGAGGATATAGCCTGGGGTTTCTGCAGCAGGGCTCCTGCGCTTGATTCAATAAATCAATTTATAGGAGCCGGGGGGTGCAGCGCGGGCGCAGGCGCCATCCCGCGCTCCGGGGCTTCCCTCGACCTGCTCCCGCTACCTGAACACGCTGCCACAGGGCACCGGGCAGCGCGGGGAGGAGGGAGAGGGCGGCCGCATGAACAACGTTGTCCGAATCAGCTCACGCTGACTGTGCCCAAGCACAACGTGCACACTGGCTCCTGATCGGCTATTCCAGATTGCCTATAAGTGATTAGTAAAACCTGATTTTTTATCTCTTTAGGGAGCTGGAGTCACAACTGAGACTGCAAGGTGGGCTGCACAATAAGAGCAGAAGGCCTCCATCCCAAACCAAATAAAATGACCTGAGAAGCGAGGTTGCTTCTTTAAACGAGATACTTAGAGGCCGAAAGGCATTCCCGGCTGGAAGGAAAGGGCGAGCACAGGACAGGCTGGCTGCGGGCCAGGAAGCGGGCAGCATTTACTCCAGAATAAAACGGGTTTTGCTCAGCACGAGCCCCAGGGCAGCAGCCTTCCTGGTGCGGGATAAACTGCAGACACAGCAGCGATTCCCTGGGGCAGGCTGACCGTTGGGTGGCTAACCTTGTGCTAGGACACAAGCTCACCAGACACCGAGCGCGGAGCGCTTGCCTGGAAGGGACCGCTCTCCTGCTGGCCGCATCCCGGGATTTTAACCCTTTGCAAGAAGCTAGGATGAGACCCGCTGCTTGAACCATCTTGGATGGGGTATAATTTGGCTCTGTGTAACCTCTGGGGGCAAAGGAAGCCACATACAAATCAGATCTAAAAGCAGACTTCTGGTCTAAGGCTCTTTTGTCACTTCAGACCCTAAACTCCTCTGCTTTAATGCAGAAAGGCTTTTGCTTTTGTTCTAAGGAGGAACATTATTTGGAAAACAACAAAAAGGGACACTGAGAGGTAGTGCTCTCTAGTTGCATCTGGTTAAACGTGGTGCTGTGAGGATGCTCCGGCCCTGCGGGAGGCTGACAGGGGAACGTGGGCAGAAGTAGCTCTGCGTGTGCCTGTGTGCGCGGGCCGGGAGCACAATGCACCAGAAAACCACACAGCAGGTTTCCGCAAGGGCTCTGAGACGCAGTGAGAGCCAAGCACTCAGAAATGCATGTTCGATAAGGGGAGAAAAACACAGAAATTGCTCACACTGGATTCATTCATGGGTGAAGCAAACTTACCGTGTTTTGAGCGATGGGAGAAGATGGAGAATATTGATTCTGTGCATTTGAAGACAAACACTAGGGTATATTAACATCAGGCCTGCTTCTTTTTTGTATGCTTCTACCTCACATTACCTACACCCTTCTTAACATTGGTAACATTTTGCTTACGGGGTCCCTCATGCTTCTGCTGCCTGGCCTTGCCAGAGTCACCAGAATGACCTTGACCATAAAGGCGCATCCTCCACAAGCCATGGATGCCAAACTCCCAGAACAGGGATCCAGCTGCGGGTGCCCATTAGCAACACAGCTGTCTGCCTTGCAGCTATCTCCCACCCAAATGCCGCAGGGCGTTTCTGGCCTCGACCTCCCGCTGCAGAGAAGGGGCTGAGGGACGGGGATGCTCACGGGAGAAGGGAGATGTTGGTCCCAGAGCAATTACAGGCAGCTCGGGCTGGCGCTGCTGGATCAGAGGTTGTCTTTAATGCCGCAGGGAAACTTGGCAGCGCTGCTACCGCTGTGGGTTGCCGAGACAAAGCCAATGTGGAAACTTCACGGGGGAAAAAGGGAAAAATTAAGTATGTGGTGGAGGCCAAATGCAGTATGACAGACGCGGAGACAATAACCTTTTGTAAGGCACCCAGGCTGGGCAAGCCAAGCCATTGTTGAGAGGCTGCAACGCTCTGGAGCACAGGAGAAAGCAGAGGAAAAAAAAGTCATGCAGCTTCCAATAGAAACCATGGAAAACATCCCGAGTTTTAAAATAAAACAATTCTTTTTCCAGAGGAAGTATCAGAGCTGCATTTTACACCATCTTTCCGAAGGATCGGTAATTAAGAACAAGAGCGACTGCTTTCTGCTTCCATTGCCCGCGTACTCACACTTGCAAACACCAACATCCAGGGAAGTCATCAATCAAAGAAGAATCTGACAACTGATCTTCTGCATTATAAGCAAGAAAGATTTGGCAGCATTTTGGTGTATGTAGATGCTCTATCTGGTCAAGGTACTACCTGACTTTTTCTAGAAAAGGAATGTATATGCTAACTTATTCTCCATGACAGAAACTGTCCTTAGAGAGATGTATGTGGGCCACTGTGACGCATCAATTAATTCTAGAAATTAGAAAGGGAAGAAAATAGAAAGAAAAATCTTGAGACAGAAAACTATTACTGTGCAATACTAGCCAACTCCAACTACCACCTCTACAGGCTACTCAAGCTGAAAGCCAACATCTTGCCTGCATTTTTAACCATTAAAACTGATCCAGATTTCAGGATAAACAGAAGCAGATTGTTTATCCTCCACTTAGGAGATCACCACACACAATTCCATGGAAAACAAGTCTTCCTTCAGCAAATACCCTGCAAAAGAAACCTGGAACCTTATTTAGAAAGACTCTACTTTACCTAAATACAGAGCAGGGCAAATCCCTCACTACTTTATTATCCTGAAGCAAACAACAACAAAGAAGGTATCTGATGCATTAACTGTGAGAAATTAGCTAAAAAGATTCTATTATTCAGGGCATTTTCTGCTTCCAGACAAAATTCAAAAGAACAGCAGGGAGAGGCAGCATCACCACGGTCTCCACATGCTTTTGCTTGGCATAGGCCATCTCTTTCTGGGTCACCACTAAGGTGTATTTAGGCTTGAATGTTCAAGTCACAGTTTGAGTATTTGTTCTTGGATAGTTGCTTGCAGCTAGGCATATTTGTGCTAAACTGGGGGCAATCTGTGCACCGACCACATTAAAATCTATAACTGGAACAATATGTGTCCAAAACTTCAGGAAATCCAGAAAAATCAACAAGAAAATCAACTCACTTCTCTCCCTTTCCATATGCTAGGAAGAGTTCACACAGCAGTACTGAAAAACAATACACTAAATTAAATCTGCAACCCATTTAGACTTACCAATCTTTTCTATCTTACCCACTACTGCACTCTAAAAATGTTGCTCCTTTTCATTTATCTTTCTTCTAATGCCAAATATTAGCTATGCAATAACCATTTCCATAAAGGTGAAAGTGCTATGCACAGACTCACCAACAAGGCAACTGCTCTACAGAATTATCCCTTCTTTTAATTTTAAATAACTCCAGCCCTGTGTGCATCCTGACATCCTGCTGGTGCTTCTGCCTGGAACAGCACAGTGAGCAGAGCTTCTCACTGAGCTCTTCTTGATGTGGCTCTCAAGTTCATGGGGAACTGCTAACATGCACAAATAGATATTTTTACTACTTCATGCTCTGTTCAGTACTTATCAACATGGATTTGATCATTCATGTAAATCATTTCCTTCTTTATAGTTCCTCACAGTCTACAAAGAAGAGCTGTATCACTTCCCATGCTGCTGCTTTAACCACTAACCTCATTCCGCTCATTCCTTGACTACTACCCAACTGGGAAAAAACAAAACAACTCCCCATGAAGCTGGAGAAATCCAGCTTGCTTTCTGATCACAAGGGAAAAAATGCTGCTCCTTCCCTTTTCTTAAGGATTTTGTGGCTTACAATACTTGTGTAGCTGCCCCTGCAAATTAGCTTTATTTTCAGTAGCATCTCTCATCTCAAAAAAGACCTTCTGGAAGTCTGTGTTAAGTCATTCTTTACAGATGCCTTCAGAGAAGTCACGAATTCAATGAGAAACCTCCCTTTGCAGAGACTGGGCTGCCTGTGCCAGCATCTTCCAAATACTTTGCTACTGAAGTGCTCGGTTCAACTCATTTACTGTTTTTGTTCCTGTCTTTTAGATCATGCCTGAAGCTTTTTAAATCCAATGTCAGGATGGGATTACGTGTTTCTACTATCAACTGTTTGAGGTGATGGACAATGATGATTGCCCAGATTATCCTATTCTATACAATTTCAAAACTTCAGATTACATTGATAAGCTTAGGTAACTATTGAGCCACAAAAACATCATATTTATGGGCAGTGAAGTATGGGACAATCAAAAGCATGTGGGGCTATAGGTCCACCCAAGTCTGCAAACCTGCAAGAGCTCAAGCTTTTTCATCCCTTCAGCTTTCTTTCTGCATGAGCATTTGCTCTGCATGCTCAAGCACAACCCGCATGTAATGGAAGGCCATTTACATATCTCGGATCTTCCCATTTACAGGTCACAGAGAGAGCACACAGAGCTTCTCTAACTGAGGGCAGTCCCTGGAGAAGGAACCTCCTGAACTGACACAAAACAATGAGGACATTTAGCCACAGACAAAAACTCATCACTCTTCCTGCCTTCATTTCATTACGCCAATGCTTTTCATTCAAGCCTTTTCATTTTAAATTGGCTATGACTTTTATTCAGATAGGCCAGTGTCTAAAGCAATTCCTCAAGATTATCCAAATCAGGGGCCATCTGCACTCCTGTATGGGAGGCAGCTCTTCCCTTTGCAAGCGTTTTTCAGCATGCAAAGAAGAGACAGCCCACTAATCCTGATTCTATAAAAAGCTACCTCAAAGACAGGAAAGTTGCTCAGCTTGCATAAAGATCCCCTGGCACATTGGCCCTTTTAAGTGTTTTGCTCAACTCTGAGTGCCCACATGCTGAAATGAGCCACGGTCCTGGCAATGGAAGGAGGGCTCCAACTCACTAAAAATGTCAGCTTCTAGAAGATGTAAGACTGGCTGGCACCAGTCACAAGTGCACCCGTCGCAGGCACGGCTGGGGCAAGGCCGACAGCAGCTCTTACCAGCCGGTCATGTTGAAGTCGCGGTAGAGCATCCTCTTTCCAACCTCCTTGCGCTGCACCCTCCGTGGAAACTCCAGGTGTGTGAACTCATTTCCCAGCAAGTGGGGCTGCATGTAAGCCTGTGGGCAAAAAACGGGCCACAGATAGCACACAAATATCATAAAACATGACACCATCCATTTTTAATGCGCTAATATCACCATCTCTTCCTGCTCCCTCCCCACACAGTTTTTTCCTTCCCTCTTTTTCTGTACGAGGAAGACGACAAGCTCCATTTTGGCAAGCAGGGTTTGCATACGCCAGTCCTGATGGACTGACTGGCGTGCAGGAACAGCCGCAGCACGAGTGGTCCTCTCCTCCTCAAATTCTCCCAGTTGTTCCCTCCAGTTCTCAACATCTGGCACTACTGAAGTACACTCCATCGAACAACCCTGAAGGAACCTGTGGGTTCAGGGATGCTAGAGGGGCATCACCTTCCGTGGACTCCAAGGAAGGGGCTGGCTCAAGGCCAAAGCCTCTGAGCACCGCTCTGGACGGACTGGGGCTGGATGGGTGCTGGCATTGTGGAGAAGCTCAAGCTTTCTCATACCCAGCTCTGCCACACAGACAACACACATCACCTGCAGTTAGCATCAGTCAATTGAATCTTCAGCATCTCAAGCAAAGCGACCAACAGCGCTGCTCCCCTTTTCCCTGCTGAGCATGCTGCTCTCCACCACAGGAGAAACCGCCACAAACACCCATCACACAGCACTTTCCTTGCTTCCTAAAAGCAACTTCTTTCACAAGGAATACAATTTAAGTAGCAGCAGGTTTTGGTTACAACTGCCACAAATGTTTTTTGCTGGTGTTAACGTGTGCCTGTGGTGGGTGCTGTCCGTCCTGGTGCGTCAGCCTCACTGGTAGTAGTGGCTGCGGTGCCAGCTGGCATCCAAACACCTCCGAGCCGATGGCTCTGCAGGCGGCAAGGCAGCTGCACTTGCTTGTCCACGCACAATCTTTTACATGGCATTTATACACAGATTATCTGACATAGTAAGTTAGACTTTTCACGTATATTTTTTCTTACTGAAATAGTCCTCACTTATTTTCAGTATTTGCATAAACAAGCCCTTTCCCACTCCTTCCTTCAAGGCATACTGCAAGCGAGTCGCCTGAGTCAAACTGGTTAGAGAGCACTAGCTGCAAAAAATAAAAGTTGTGGTTCTTAACCTTTGTGCAGATAACTCTTTCTTCTCTTATCCAGGCAGTTAAGCCAACAAAGTCTGTCTTATCTCCAGCAGCACCAGCCATCAGGCCAGGCCAAATGAGCTGCCCTTGGTTGCTGCGCTTGTCATGAACCTGGCGCTCATCAAAGGCGAGCGGCAGGAAGCGCTGGGAGCCCTCACGGAGCTCCCTGGCAGCTCCCGCACGGCCCCTTCCCAATGGAGCATTCCCTGCACTGAGGGCTGAGCGTGATCTCACGGCACTGCACAGGAGCTGGGAGCGCTCGGCACGTCCCGGCTGGTCCTGCCCGGACAGTGCAGTCCCTTCCTGGGCCTCTGTCCAGTCCTCCCTCCGCACACGGCTACAGGAATTGCAGCTTCTCCGGGAAGAGGCAGCCGCCGCATCCCTCCAGGGCCACCCGCCTGCATCCCGTTCCTCCCTGCAGACTGAAGCTCCAGCCACTTCCCACAGGCCTAGCAGAGCCCGTCCACACGAGGCTTTCTGCCCTTTCAGAACGCTGCATTCCTTTCAAAACTATATACAGCACTGCGTTATTTTTAATTGCAGTGCAATGAACACATCACATCCCCAGTGATTTGTTTGCTGCATTGCTACACACTGCCTGGAGAGAGATGGACTTTCTGTGGTGTCGTTTACTCTTTGCATTTGGTGGCACTGTGAACAACAAAGTCACCGGGCTGCTTAGAAAGCGTCAGGCAGTTCACTCGTTAAAACACACAGCCTGTCTTGATTAAATGGTTACAAACCACATCTAGCTAAAGACTAGTGCTGCCCATCTGCAAAACAGCAAGCCTTCTTTTAAGCAAAAGGCTCATACCTGACACCAAAATGGAGTTCCTGAACCAGCAAATTATCAGATTACTCACTGCGCTGGATCACGGGATCAGAAGAAATGAAGTTAGAGGCTTTTAGCATTTTTTCCCTTGAAAACAAGAATTTCTTTTATTGAAAAGGGAACGCGATTGGGAGAGACTGCATTTCATGAAGATTTACTCAGATGGAAAGTCTGAGGTCACAAGTGAAATAAGATTAATAAAGCTGGCAGAGTTACCAGCCGACTGCTAATGTTCAAATAAGATTTCTCTTCCGCAGCCAACCCTCAGTGCTTGATTTACAATCTAGGGATCTTAACGTGATTCTAATATTTTTGGCGTCAGTGGAACAGAGGGAAAGGCACAATTTGGAGGCTTCTGGTGGCTGTGAGCTGAATTCCTATGTGAATAATTTTTAAGTTATTCTTGATGTTTCACTGGTAACTCTACAGAGAGCTGAATGTTCTGCTATAAACCTCAGCTCTTGCTTTGCAGCCTCGTTTGCTGAGGACTGTTCTCTATTTACTAGAAGGCCAGGCTCTCCCCCTGCACACCCCAATCAAGCTCTGCTGTGCAAGAGAACCAGAAAATAAACAAAGAGTAACATCGTAAAGTCTACAAATCTTAAAAGCAGACGTGCAAGCAGACACAAAGAAATCCCTTCAACTGATCAGAAACTAGAACACCAAGTGAACTGACTACCAGCATTTCCACAGAAACGAGGCACCCTATTTTTTGTATTTTTCAGTTTGAAAGAACCTTCTTTGGTAAGAACTTTCTTTGATAAGAAATACTGTTCAGAGAAACCAGTATCATTTACCTCCTTATTAACAAAAATGGTGCTTGTGAAACACTTTATATATCCTTATGAGGCCTGGTCAGACAGCATTGTTATTCTGTGGTGTGAAACTGGAGCATTGTCCACATTTTTTTTCCAAAGCTCTTAAAGGTTTTTGCAATAAGTCTGGCATATTCTGCATCACATGTTTCTGGTTCTCAACCTTTTTATGCTGTATTTTATGGCTAGATGTATTACATTCAACATTAGTTGTATAAAACATTCTGCTCCAGGAAATATTAGCCATGTCTCTTTCAAGGGCCATTCAGCTCCTGCTGTGTTCTTTATTTAATTAACATTGATCAGGAAAGTTAATACGAACTATATAATATGGAAGCTAAATATAGACTTACACATTAGTGTCCTAGATAACAATGTGGAAGGGAAACTTGTACATATCTTATTGTATCTTACAGGTGTTTTTCTCTCATCCCTTTGCAAGTCCTGTGATTTCCAGCCATTCCTGAAGACATTGCTCTGGGACATCATCTGGCAGTAGTTTTCCTGCATTACATGGTATTTTCACACTTGCTATTTTCACCTATATCAATTGTATTTTGCATCATCATCATTTTCCTATATTGTGCCATTTTCTGCAATGCATTTTCTGTTACATGGTACTAAAACTCAAAGTAACAAGTGCAGCACAATATATTCATGAAATAAAAATGCTACAATTTTAACTGTCCATTATCATACAGCAAAGTGGAGGTTACAAAGTCAAGTAGGTGGCAGCAGAAGGAAGTGAGAGCAGAACCCATCTCTGGACTGGTCTTTCCTCTGTTATGAAAGGACAGGACCCCTGCATACAACCATGCGTATCTATTGCCATAGTGCCACATCTAAATCAGACTACCAGTACAGTTCTACACTGGGTGATACATACAGCTACATATGAATCAGATGGTCTACAAACTACTAGAGAAAGAAGGAGCTGATTAGTAACTGCAGCGCTGAACTGAGAGTTGGGAGACAAAGTTCATCTCTGTTCTGGCTTGAATTTCCCAGACATCCTTCAGTAGAGAAATTAGTAAGTAAATAAATTAGTAAGTAGTAAATTAATTCAGTAGATAATTAACTCTCACTTATTTTGTTATCCAGGTGAGGATTAAGAAGACATGATTTGCCAAGTCTTGCTTGTCTAGGCTTGCGAGCCATAGTTTGCTCGGTGCCAAATGCAACAAGTACCAGGGCTCATTACTACTGATGCCTCCTCAATCTCGACGGGTATTAAGGAATTAAATTAAGGTATTAAACAGGTATTGAGTTCTGCCCTGACAGCAGTAGCAAACTGCCTTTGGCCTGAGGACACTGCCTGGCTGCACGCACGTTTGCAACATCCAACCGCGCCGTTTAGACCTCAGATGACATCTCTGAAGAGCGACTTTGGAAACTAATAGCAACACATTCATCTGCAATAGCCTCATTCATCATTCCTCTTAAGCACATTTTCTGAGGAAATAGGTAACAAAACCTAGGCCATTTGCTGTTGCCGTTTAGGCTATCAGGATTGAAATTAATAGCCTCCTTCAAAGAGAAAAGGAAAACTGCCTTGAGCAATCTTAGCCCACAAAACTGCAGAATGCACCAGAATGCACCCTCTCTATGCTGGACTTTGTCTTCTCTCTCAAGACATACTGATATGGAAAGTCTGAGCCTTCCTGCAGAAAGCACTATGGGAGGGAGGGAGAGAGGGAGGGAGGAAGGGAGGGAAGAAGGAAGGAACGAGGGAAGGAGGGAAGGAACGAGGGAAGGAAGGAGGGAAGGAAGGAGGGAAGGAAGGGGAGAAGGAAGCGTGTGAATGCCTGATGGTGGAAGTGAAGCATTTTGTGCACTGAGCCTCCTGGGGAGCTGAAGAGCCAGGGTGCGACCCTTTCCTCCAGTGCTCTTTGGCTGCAGAACTGCCTTGCAGTGCGATGTCCTCACAAGTTCCCTGATGCAGGAGACTGCCCTGGCCCAGCAGGGTCCATCCGGCCTCCCTGAAATCACAATTGTGATGGTTGGGAAAGACCTTCAAGGTCATTGATTGCAACCATAAAATCATCAGGAGGACCAAGGAGCAGAGCTGCTGGAGCTCTGTGCTGTCCTCTCCATGCAGTGGGTGCATGTGGAGGCTGAGGAGTGAACATGCCCAGAGTTACTCCAAAGTCTGAACAACCAACTGCAGAGAAATTGTTGTTTTAAAGCCACCACGCCAGGGAGCTATGCCCAGGCCTGTCCGTGGATGTACTGCAATAAAGCAGCATTAAAACAGAAGCTGGGTTTAGCAAACCTTTACACTTACCCCCCAGTTATTCACACAGCACCAGCTGCAGCACATTTGTGTCTACGTCTGGCTGGAGTGCTGGTGTAGCCACAGGACCTGAACAACTGCTCACAGGACCTGAACAACTCACCAGCCTGCAGCCACCCTAGCTCAGGGAAGTCAGAGTCTCCATCCAGGTCACGGCACAAACAGCGAAGATGCCAGTTAACCTAAAGCAGCCCCCTGCGTGGCCGGGCAGTCAGCAGGCACTGAAGGCCAAGCAGAGCTTCTTCCTCATGACTGTATGAACAGGTTCTACAGAGGCAGCTGATGTGCAGTAGCCAGGGTGCTGCCAACTCACACCCTCCTTTCACCTCTGCAATAACCTCCCCGTGCAGAGAAGCCCTGAGGCGAGCACCACCTGCATGCACTGAGCAAAATGGTCAGGCTAAAACGATTAACTGAGTTTCTTCCTAATGTTCAGAAAGAGCAGTGCTTTCGGAAAAAAGAAAATTTTAATTTTATTCGGAAGGGACAGAGTAAATCCAAACAAAGTAACTTACAGATAAGAAGTGGAAAATGATGTACTGAGGGTGCAATGACGGAAGAATCTAGGGACAGCCTAAGATGAGTATAGAAAATTATTTAGAATTTCACTTTATCTAAAAATCTTCTCACCAGGACAGATACAACCTTTGGAGTCTAATGTTTAAGCCAGCCTTGTAGGAAATCTCTTTTTTTTCTTTCCTTACTAGAGGGAAATTGTTACTTATGGAATGTTATATGTTTGAAGCCATCTCTAATTCTGTTTCACGCTCTTGCCGTCCTGCACGTATTTTCTTTGAACATGATACCCATAGCTCTGGCACATTTGCTACATATAGAAATAAAATAAAAAAACAAAGGTAAAGAAATTTCCAAAGGAAACAGCAGAAATGCTTTTCAGATCAGTTGGTGTTTTCAAATACATGCCAGCAAGGACATCAAAAGAGCAAAAACCCCTTGTAGGCAATGTTTTGTCTCTTATTTCTTAGAGAAGTGCCAGACTCCCTAGATACTAAAGATACATTTTATTTTAAAGGAAAACAAATTATTTTAAATGTAACTGAAGTATAAATATTTATTATGCTGCTCTGCATTTGGTTTTCTGAATATGAACACTCCCGAAGTAGTATTTCCTCTGAAATTTTCAGATGCAAGGCAGGGAATTTCATTAGGAATCAAATGGGACAGCTAAAGAAAAATTATTAGTCCTCTACAAAACCTCCCTCCCTGCCTTCAACAACCTGCCCTTTGCCTTGTTCCAAACTGCAACACCTGGGCCAGGCTGAAGAGAAACAGCCCCCTAAGAACAGGCAACTCCAGCAGCCTTGACCTAGGGCCTCAGGACTAGACAAGGCTAATAATGATAATAATGAGCTAATGAGCCGATGCTGGCTTAAGTTTGAATATCTAGAAGACAAAACCAGGAGACCATGGGAAGGAGAGCAGAAATGTCTCTTATGTGTTAGGAAGATATTTTGATCAATAGCTCTTGACCAAAGCAATTTGACTGGTTTCACAGAAAATAACAAATCTGTCTTGCCTTCTGTTTTATTTCTTGGGCAGCTTATCAGTCAGCATGACTTGGTGTGGAAAGCATCCTACATCTCCTCAGCATTTCGCTCTGTCCCAGCTTTACAGGTCCTGCCACATTAAATGAAATTAGTCTCTCTCCATCCATCCTGCCCTACGACCATTAACACTGACTGGAATCAGCTGCACTTTGGGCATTTCCCCCTGAGCTGGCTCTGTCCACATGCTGCTAGAGCACAGGAATAAACCCTGCAGTCGTGCCCGTGTGCACAGAGTGCAGCCTGGGATGGTTTATAGCATGGGGATGGATTGCAGTTCCTCTGTGCCTTGTTAGTGTGTGTCAGAGCCCTCGTTACCCAACGCCAACGAGCTGCCAATGTGACCGTTGACCTCCTCGGAGGGGAGAGGACCATCTTCTTTGTCACTTCCACTGTTTCTTCCTCCACGTTTGGCTAAAGGACATCTGTGGCCAGTCACTGGTGTTTGGCAGGTACGTGGCCCTCCATTGAGCCCCAGGCACTCGGCAGCAGAGCGGTGCCCCGTGGGGTTAGTGAACACCGTGGGCAACCAGCAGCAGCTCGCATGGTCCTTGGGTCTCTTACCAGATACTGAAGTCGCTGGCGTTCGGTCTCGGGAGTGAATTCTGAAGACATTGGAATGACTTCCCCATTTCGGATTATTATAGCCCTGCAATTGTAACAAAGCCTCATCAGTCATGGAAGAAAAAGAAAAAAAAAAGACAAAGGAAAGCAACAGAAAACCATAGGGCACAGTCAGACATGCTTATTCTCTGCCGAGCCACAGTAAAATCAAGTCATTTCTTTTCTACTGAAGTTATCAGTGGAACAGAATAACAATTCCTGTCCTGTACTCTTTAGGCTGGATGACAACATGGTATATTTGTATATGCCAAGTTCTTTTCAGAGCTCACAAGAAAGGGGAGGCAACAAAGACAAGAGTTATTTCAGTTGCTGTCTAGAGGGTATCCTTATTAGTGAAATCCAGACACCCACAGGAGATGCCGCAGAACCAGTGACTGGAGAACAACTCTTTGCAGGTTTTAATGCCAGTTGTGGCTGACACTGTCTGACCATGGCTTCAAATGACTCACGCCAGGCCCCTTCCAGTTACTGACTGGTCATATGCCATGTCAGAACATCTCTAGTCTAACAGCAAGCAGAAATGGCAAAGCAGATCCCATTTAATACCAATCTAACTAGCTACCTGCCAAAAGAAGACAAGTAATGAAATGACTATAGATCAGCTAGATTTCACATACACTTCTACAAATGGCATAAAGAAAACTGTTTCAAACATCTGTCTGTTGCATCTTAAAAATCCACTATGCTGCATACAAAATGTGGTCTAATTGTACCCTGTCACAATCCCACTGGCTGAAACACAGTTTCAAGGCACAGGGATTTACCTTGTGTTGCTGCTGTATCTATTGCTCAGGTATTTACCCACAGAGTTATATTCTCTGACTTGCCTGCTATTTATGCAGTCCTGTAAGTGTAGCACCCCTTGGGGCTTTCGGACAGCTGCGGGAAGTGTATGAACTCTCCAGGGTTTAAGGCCTGCTTCGGAGATGCTCCCCAGCTGTATAGATTATTTCACCACTTGGATACTAGCAGGGTACCAGCTCTTAGTTGAATTAACCCAGAATTTCATCCAGACAAAACAAGTAGCTGTCAACTGGATTCAGATTTCTACAAATTTAAATTCTTCTCCTTTCTGTGGTCTTCATGTCCTGTTGCTGTGCTATGTCCATTCTAGATTTCGCCTGATAATTTGATCAATTTGGTGGCATTACTTCTATACCAGATATCCTTATAGCGCTGAAACGCAACCACGAGA
>JAVCKT010021625.1:18546-34418 GCA_032273925.1 Rhynchotus rufescens
AGATACTGTAGATGCATGGACACAAAAACCCTCATACAAACCAGTTTTGCAGAATCAGTGGCACCGTGCATCTTCAAATGCTTAACTTTTAGCGTTCTAGACACAATACCGGAAAAAAAGCTCTCCAACCCATCACAAATACTGCCAGCAGGCACATGGAAGGGGCACTATTGGAGAGGAAAGCATCTATCCACATTCATAAGATTTATATGGTAAAAAAGAGACAGGTACAAGAGAGAGCTGCCCTGGGCGCGGGTGGTTAAGGTCTGGTGATGGGAGGAAACAGCTCCTCTGTGACAGATAGTGAAGTTTGAGTTAAATTTGCCCCTTTTGGGCTTGCAACACTTGTTTGCAAATGATCCAGTGTAGTGATTAGAGGAGCCTCTCCCTGGCCCTCCCCTGCTCCCAAGAGGGGCTATTGCCCATGGGCAAAACAAGGCAGATAGGGTGATTATAACACTTTAATTTCCCGAGACAAATTTGTGCAGAGTTTTTTGATGGAAATTTTCACTCTTCAGTAGATTTGAATATAGCATAGATTCACAGATATGCCGGTCTGATAAAAAATAATAAAGAGTTGCTGAAAACAGGTCTTCAGTATTAGCAACACAGTTGGATGCTTGATCATCAGTGCGGATGCTCCGAGTCATTTGAAGACAAATTAAGAACCCAATCACCTATTTCCTGCAGTGACATTTCTTTTTTTTTTTCAGCTTTGAGCTACAGGCATTTACTCAAAGACAAGGGCCAGGTTTCATAACCTTTTCATATGGGATCTGACTCACTGGTGTAAGCCTTGGTTTAAAGGAAGCCTCTGTGGGTTGAGCACAGACACAAGCTACACAGAAGTCTCAAAGGTGCTGATCACAGTGACCAAATTGCCACAGGTTGGTTGAAGATCAAGGGTGCTGATGACACGGTGACCAAATTGCCACAGGTCAGTTTAAGATGGGTGCATGGAGCCAAGTGACTCGCCTGAAGGAGTTCGTGCAAAAGCATCTGCTGGTGGAACTGCTCCAGTCAGGCTGATATTTTAGTTCTCTTTGCCTCCCCACTCATCACCCTTTTGTGGGAACTCTGCACGTTAAGGAGCACTCGCACAAGTTTGGGATCCAGCTTTGGCTCTGAGCACACTAACATGTTCCTCTCCATACCGATTACCATCATTCTCACTCCCATGGTTAAAATTGGGCCCCGAGGGACTAACATCTTATAAAAAACAATTCAGAGGTGAGAGGGTCAACTTTTCATGACTTCTTTTTACTAGAAATTGCAGTCACCTGGGATGAAGAGCACAACCAGCACAGAAAACATTTTTGGAGGGGAGGCAGATTTAAAGCAATGATGTTAGTACCTGACAAAAGAGAACCTCAGTTTTATGCTTTTATTAATTATTGCTTCCAGGGGCTGGACTATGTTCATCTTGCAAGTTACAACTGCTCGTAAGAGTCCAGTAATTTGCTCTGAGGATGAGGCAGGCCTAAGCTGGCAGGCAGGGAGCCGAAGCTGTTCTGGCTGCGGCTCTGTGCTCAGCTACGGGCGGTCACGAGCCCCTCAGCGGCCTCTCAGGGGCATCAGCTAAATAAACACGGGCCCTTTAGGCAGCCGGCGAGGGCAGGAGCGGCGCTGCTCCCACATGAGGATGCCACTTTAAGTCACTTTGATCCCCTTTTGGACCATATCCTGTAAGAACCTGACCCCATCCTCTCCTTCCCTGTGAACCTCCTCTCTTCGCTCCCTCCAAAAGCTCCCCAGTCCAGCAGAGCCCTGAGCCCCAGCGCCCACCCTTTCATTGCAGAGGGGTGGTCAGCCCACAGCAAGAGATGGTTAATATTCACAAAAAAAAAAAAAAAAAAAAAATTAAAAAAGAAAATAAAAAGCCAAAGCATAAATGAATAGCTGAAAATGGAACAAAATAAATTATTTTGTATCTCTTATCCTTCCACTTCACTCTGCTTTGAGGGGTTTTAACCCAGAAAGCTCTAGCCCTAAACATGAAAAAGCAGGTGAGAGATTTTAGCCTGCAAGATGGTACTGACGGCCAAAGCATCCTCTCACTCACAGGCAAGTGGATAGGCAGAACTGCACAGTCAAGTGAGGCTGCTGAATGTATTCGAGCATCACTTGGCAATGCTCAAAGGTTCACTCCCTTAAGTACACACTTATTCTGTTTATTCAGATTTGACACTTGAAAGCAAAATTTGCTGTCTGAGGATATATTCCCTTTTAAAGCATGTGGTGAACAGACAACAAAAAGATTAAAATAAAAATCTGTTATTGTGCTATAGTGGTGGTCCCACTGTACAGTCTGTACATTGCAGCAACACCAGTACAGAGAAAACATCAATATATCAGTTGCTTTTTTATTTTTAATAGGGCTGAAGCATCCCTTCTTCCTCAAAGCATGGAGGATTTTTTTTTTTTAATATACACAATCAGCTAGCTGAGAATTGCCCTGCATCTTTTCTGTATTTCTTACGAGAGACAAAACAGGGAAACTCACACCTTTAAGAGGAAGCTACTGTTGGTTCCTCTCATTTAATCACATAGGAAAAGAAACACTGTAGTGAGCAAGGTCACGAGTGTAATTTCACTGCTGTCACGAGTCCATGGGGATGCTGCTGGTCCAAACAAAGAGGCATCTCCTACTGTTAGGAGCATCCAGGGGACACCCTGATTCCATTATACACTTTGCTCCAGCCAAAAATGATTTGAAACGCAACATTAAACTGCACATTTCTGCAGCAGGGGATAGAAATCTGGTAGAGGTGACAAAGAGAGACCATTTGGAAAACCCTTTTTGACAGCGTGTATCAATTCCAAGCCACGGGAAGGATGTACCCGTTTTGTCAGGAGGTGTTAAGCACTGGGGACTCTGTGCAGACGAAGCACAAGTGTCTGGCCTGTCTGAAGAGGTATTAGAAATGTGTCAATGGAAAAGAAAGAGGGATTAAACTGTCAGGAAGAATAAGGCAGGGTTTTGTAACATTCAAAGGGGAGCCAAGCAGTAGCTTTTTATTACGTGTGGCACAAAAATAATTGAGAAAATAATATTAATCCTACAGCTATGGAATTAGCTCTAAGATAGTAAGATAGGTGCTGTGTACTATGGTAACTATATAAACATATAGGAAAGCAAGCACCATGCTATCATGTGGTGGACTCCAGACAAGCTCTCTTTTAAATGATAAGAAACGAAAAACGATAATAAAAAGATTTAAAATAATGTTCACTGAAGAGGACTATTCGATAGTTAACAATTCTATGATTCATTATTGCTCTCCTTTCAGCTCTGGAATTTGCAGCCATTAGCAATTACCAAGGAGTTTCAATGCATTCAGCCCTGGCCCCTTGGTTTCACTCACTGCTACCTGGATTCCCCTCTGCAATCCCACGTGGACTCTCACCACTTTTCTTTAGAGGTTAAGTGAACAAACACCTCATTTTATCAGCAATAATCATGTGATGTAGCTCAAAGCCTTGACCAAAACAGATTGGGAAGAGTGAAATAAACCATTACACCAAGTTAAAACTGACATTTAAAACACATCCCACTGATGCCACGTCCAGCATCACTGGAGGAGTCGGACCACTGGAGGAGAAAGCTGCAACCCTCAGCAACACGGGTGGCAAAATTCCCCTCGCTGCTCCCCATCAACAATATCCCAGTAATGTTTCATAGATGCCCTGCTCCTCCTCAGCAAGGAAGAGACAAGCAGAACATGTGGAGGCCGCAGAGATGATTAATATCTCCTCTGCTGTCATTTTCCATCTACTGCCCTTTGACAGGCCTGTCGCCCCAGTTTCGCTGCATTTATCAGTGTGAACATCAGGCCGTCCACAAAAGCTCTGCAACAAACTAGACATTTTTCTTTCAACTGAAAAAATGGTCAGCATTAACAGGGAATGTGCTTTCCCTGCCTGTGGGACACAACTGGCATAGGAAGAGCCACATCACCACAGATGTAAGAGCCTCTTACATCATCACAGTGGATTTTTTTTTAATGGGATGGTGCCAGCTCTCTGTATGTGATATTTCACTATTTCAGTAAGGAAAGTAACTTTTGCTACTGAAATACCTGTCAGCAGTGACTTTACATATTTGCATTTACATTTGTTGTATTTTCTACTGTGGGTCCAGTTTTACTGAACTAAAAGCCACCTGACTAAAACATTCTGGAATAAACTGTGCGCTGTAGGACATAAACCAATTCTGTTGGCCTACACCTGAACAGAGCAACCCCCAGGGGACTAGAAGGCTACTGCAAATCTGTTCACAGGCAGGGGACCCTGCTGGCACATGAGAAGTCCCCGCCAATAACTCCAGCACGCTCATATGGGAGAGTCACTGTGTGCACGGGCTCTGTTTTGCCTGTCATGGTATCAGTGCTCGTGGTTTGGAGGCTGCTTCGCCCAAGGTCACAACGAGGAGGCACCGCTGGGCTTTGCACCAGGGCCCAACAACGACCCGCCGCCTATTCCTGTCCCATGGCAAGGACAGGAACCAAGCAGCACGGCCGTCTCCCAGCCGCTGGACTCATTTCTGGGAATCAAAGTGTTTTTTTTTTTTTTTTTTAATTTTTTCCTCCCTTCTTTGCTGTCCAGGATATCACACTGATATCCAGGAGGAGTTACTATGGTAACTAAACCTGGGTTTAGCGGATGAAGGAATCGCTGCGCAAGTCGCTGTTGATTTTGACAGCAGGCGGCTGCCCACAGGACTGTGGCACTTCCCCACACCCAGCTGCCGTGACTCACCACCAAGGAAGAGCCACGAAGGGCCGCGGCACCTGAAGCGCCGTCGGCTCTCGTGCATTCGCTACCAAGTGGCACTGGGAGGCAGGGCACGAGCGGGAGGGAGAGCGAAGGGCTCCCGAAAGCCTCCTGCCACGGCATCCTGCCCCCGGCACGGCGCGCACGTTCACCCAGGCCCTGCTCGGGTCTGGGCTGAGGCCTCCCAACAGGAGTGGGGCTCAGGTGTGCACGGTGACAGGACAGGGCGGAGAGGGGCCCTCCAGTCAGCAACAGGGCTGCAAATGTCCCCCAAGGGAGTCCAGGGAGCTGCCCTGGCCTCTCCACGGGCTCCTTGAGCATCAGTACAGGCAAAAAGAGTCATTAAAATGGGATCCCATCACCCCTGCACGTCCTGTCTCACCGACTACAGGCTCTGCAGACTACAGAGGCAACGCACACTTGAAGACATTATGACGGTGGGATTTTTTTTCCTCCACTGCTTCTCAGATACAACAATAAACTGTGCAGCAAGGCAATGCTTTTATTGGTAGCAACCAACCCCCTTTGCTCGACTTGGCGAGTTGCTGTTCTGCTCTTCCTCCCCCAAAATTTGGGCACGTATGAGGATGAGAGGTAAAGAAGCTACTGCTCTTGGAAGCTCTCACAGGCAAACCACAGCTTTCAAATTCACTGAGATGACTTGCATAACAAAAACTCCTCTCCTTCCACACAGCCTGAAACACAGGGAGCTGGAGACGGCTGTGTGGTTAGGGCTGAAGACTGAGCTGAGCACAGCCCACACCAGCGCTGTTTATAATGGCTTCAACACCTGCTAGGCCGCCACAGACATTGCTGAGGCCTGAGCTCTCTCCCAGAAAAAACACGAGCTTGGAGAAGAGGCAGGACATTTGTTTTGTCTTCAGAAGCCTGCGACTGCTGACTGCCAAATTCATCATTTCTGCCAAGTCACTGTTGGATACAACGTGCCAGTGCTCTGGAACTCATTGCCCACTGGATCGGTAGCAAACACTTCACTTTCTTACCACTGCACACTGAATTCAATGGCTTATTTCTGATCCAACAGCTTCCCCGCCTTTGCTAAAGCGCTCCCTGAAGTGCCTCCAGAAACTTTAACCAGCACAAAATCCTGCAAAACCTGACTTCACTGCTATTCCTATGAACTTTATGTTCTTATTCTTCTTGGAAGGAGGTCAAATAGCAAGGCAAACAGAGATGCTTTCTGCAGGCTTGCAAGCTGGGCTGCCAAGGAAGAGAAGAAGGGGAGCAAAGAGAGATGGGATTTGTCCGTATCTTTTGAATGTGACTAAGATGCCACATTCTTTTCCAGCATTTTCTGCTGGGAAGAACCAGATTTCACCTACCAAACCATGTGGGAGAGACTGGCTTTGTTTTGCATGGAATAGCTCCTCATCCCACGTGCTCCTGAGCAGTCCAGGCTTTGGTTATTTGATGCCCTGAAACAACCGAGTTCTTTTGTTGTTGTTTCGTTCTTGAGGGAACAATGAGCTAATATCCTCTTGCAAGGGACATGCACAGAGTTTGGCCAAAATATGTTTCAAAAGTTTGAACCATTTGAGGATTTGGAGTAATGAGAATTTTCAGAGCGGGGAGATGAGCCACCACAAATTGTGGTTCCAGGGTGAAAAGGCTGTGTGCAGAGACCAGAAATTTGCTGTTTGTTGCATCTTAGCAGGAGACAGAAAAACACTGCTCTTACTGCAGCCTGCTGAAGGAGCTTGGTAACCAAGTTAGCCTTTTCTCCAGGGGCACCAAGCACAAAACAGAATTACTGCTCCTGATGCAGATGTAAGGAAGCAGGAGGCTTCAGCAGACTACTCATATTACACACAGTTCACAACAGAAAACAAGCAGTTAAGAAAAAAGAAAATGAATATTTCTTAAAAAAATATTATAAGCCAAAGAGTAAAACAAAGGAAAACCACAATAGAACATTTTGTTAGTCTTCACCTTATACAGTGTAAGATCATCTGGCAAGACTCATCCTTCTCAATCGCCTTGAGAAGGGGTCAGATACCATGAACTAGGCAAACCGATCAGAATCTTCAATCCTGCCTTTTCAGAAAGGCCATCTGAACTACAGCACTAGCCTTCAGCCAGCAGACACATGGCTATTTCTCCATCTCTCTCATTTGGCAAAATCTTATTAATCCTCCAACTTTCACTCTCTACAATTAAAAATATTAATAGGGTGAGCAGCTGAAAAATACTGTGATACAGGCAGAGAGTAGAGATTTAGTAAGATTCAATACAAGAAGCAAAGGGAAAAGCAGTAAAACAGTAAACATGGTAGAATTCAATTTTCAATTCACTTTTATCTGGGTTATAAACACCCTCTTCCACATGTGGGCATCTGAAGCACCGGTGAAGTTGTTTATCTTGCACCCACATGGGAGGATCATAAAACTGCTCTCACCCCACAATCCCAAATGCCTTAGCATTAATTCAACATTAGCAAAGAAAGAGAAAACCTTCTCTAGATATGTGAATGCGTGTTCAACCAGAGGATCAATGTGTTCAAGACAAAAGCATAAGAGAAACAAGGAAGCAAAAAGATGATAAAAAAGCAAACAGATGAAGCAAATTAAAAAAAAAATCCAGTCATCCTTCAAGTCTGTGAAAGCTTCTGAAATATCAGACTGCTTATTTACAAATCAGAAAAGCCTGAAAAGTCCATTTGCAGATTTAGTGATTGTTTCAGGACCTATGGAAAAATCAAAGTAACTCATGATGTTTGACATCTCATGCAATGAGATTTAAAAGCAGATTTAATTTAATGGGTCCATAACACCTCAAGTGTAGCCCAGCCCAGCACATCACGGCTGCCTCTATCTACCACTTTGCAGTGGTTCCTTGGGCAGCCAAGATGAAAGGCAGAGCTCTTCTGCCAGAGGTTAATATAAAGTCACTAGGATGATACGGGGCAAGTGTCGTGTTGCATGGGGGCATACACTAGTTGGACAGTAATCAAGACAAATATTCAAGTCCTTGGTTTACTGTGGCTTCGTCACTATTTGTAAAATCATGTGCTAAACCACAAAGCCAAAAAAAAGGTGAGATTAATGCATGTGCTAAATCACAAAGCCAAAAAAAAGGTGAGATTAATGATAAGTGTTATGGCAGTAGAGAGGTAAAAGACCTCTCTAAAGGTTTTTTCCTCTACTATAAAGATATATATTCCTTACTAAAAAAAAAAGAGCTATTCAGTATTCAGAGTCTGGCCTAATTACCATAGTGAATATGTCAAATTGGTAAGCAAAGCACAGTATACCAATGCTCACCAGAAATGTATTATGTATGGGGTAGCTGATGGCAGCGTGATTAGCCCCTATCTAGACAGTCTTTTTGAACAATTTTAACCATCGAGAGAGATGAAGACAGGGAAAGAGAGAAAGAGAGATACTGGCCAATATTCGGAGATAAATTTTGACTGTACAAGTAGGTATATTTATAACAGAGTCCAAGAACAACCAGATGAGCCAATGGAAGTTGTTTTATCAGGATCTGAAGACATCGCCTCATTCTTAGCAGGATTCTGCTATCACGTGCAGCTACCATTTAATTATTATAGAACTATGATTGCATCGTTAGCAGAAGTTGAATTATATCATTGACATTAGTGATGCCATAACATCAAGCCCAGTAATAGTTCATAACAAAACCTACAATTAGCACAATTTTTCTCCTTTTTACACCAACCAAAAGTGTTCAGCGTGGAGAAGGCTAATAGTCCATACAGAAGTGAGCTAGGGCTGAACCTGAAAGGACTGCTGGCTGGTAATTTAGTAATATGGTAATTAAAGTCTTTTCATGATGTAATTACACATCAACTACAAAAGGACAGCTGCTATACAACAGTGCCAGGGTACGTGGCATGAAATGATTAGATTTGAGAAGCTTTAGTGGTTAAACTGAATACCACAGACATAAGTCTGAGGTATAGCTGGCACAGCATGGCATGTTATTATTCAAGTCTCACACTTGGTGTTTCTTTAGTCTCATTGTGATAGTAACAGTTTGTTGTATATAACTTGGTCTTGTGATAGCAGAAGCTGTTTAAAACCTACCTTTACAAGCTTCAACTGTTTTGAAATCGCCTGGAATTAAAGAGGGTTACTCTTCTGGGCAACTGAATCCGTACAGATGAGGTTTGCATTGATACTTAAAAAATTATTTCCCATCAGTTCAAGTATGAAAGCTCCTCTCCCAAACTCCAGTCTGTGGGAAATGTTGCTTGATTTATTTGTAGGGTTTTCACTGGGGGAGCGGAGAGGGGAGAAAGAACAAGGGCAGAGAAGAACCGCAACCAAATATGGGAACTCAGACACTAAAGCTCCACTGAGCTTTGGCATTAATTATAAAATTAAGCAACACAAGCCCCCACTTTGGGCATAGGAAATCACCAAAAAAACACGCTCCTCTTCAAGAGCAAGCAAACATTTTGATAAATGGTTTCCTTATATTTCTCATTGCACTCATTGGTACCTGTACAAAATGCAAATTTGACAACACAAGGCATGAGATGACAAAAATGAATATATTTTTCCAATAATGGAGAAAGAACTTCTCGGCTACATGACTGGGCTTTTAAAAATACATGACTGCAACACTGGGCACCTTGGCATTAGGCAGACAAACTCAGAGCTGTCTAAAATGCCCTTTTATTGAGAAGCACCAACTTGGATGTGTCCTAAGAATTGTTTTTCTCCCTTTCTGAAACATGGGAGGTAGGCACTTGGCAGGAGAGAGCCTATTTTATAGGCTTTAAAGGTTTTACAGAATGAATGAGCTAAGAAAAATATAGAAGTGAGTATATCTGAAAGTTAAAAACTTTGGGCATGCATGAGCCCTTCTCAACAAAAAATAAGATTTCCTTGAAGCCTGTCCACACAGAGCAAACCCAAGGTGGTTTGGATCTGGAGACCCTGCTACCTGTTGGCTCTGAGATAAGAATAGAAAAGCCTTAATTCTAGTCCAAACATGATCTAGCTTTGCCAATGGTTTAACTTCTCATTTCTATTCTTCCTCTTCTTACAGGATAGGCTTAAAGATCAATCAAGGCCTCCTGAAATCTCAGTGGCTTGATCTATGTGGAGCACTGGGGCTACTTCAAGATCACTGAGATTTTCTACCCATGGGTATCAGGAAGCTACAGTGCAGCTGAGGTTGTTCTCCAGGAGAGGAGGAATAATCTTGGATGGGAATTGGAAGCAGGCAGTCATTAAGAAAGAGACCTGAGCTACTCAGAAGTGTGTCCTCCATGGTCAGTTTTAGACAGCACAGATGAAAGCTACTTTTATTAAGAGACAGTAACAAGTTTTAGCCAACTCAACAGTTGAGTCAGTGGAAGAGACCTAACTGCTCCTCAAATACTACAATAGCCCAAACAAAACATGGTAAGAGTTAAAATGGAATGTAGCGAGTGGTTCTGGTGACCAGATAGGTGGTCCATGCTTGCAGCGACCCTGTGTGAGGACCAGTCCAACACTCCATGTGCACAGGAGATTCAAAATGTCACCAACAAAACCCTTGGGCTGAACATATATAACACTGCTCGAGCTTCAGCTCCATAAATACATGCATGATTTGTGTGTGCACAAGCCTCAGATGCAATTAAAAGCATAGCTCTTCAGCAGTCTTCAGCTAAAGACAGTCTGGTTCTATATCTCTGCAGACTTAAAATCACTGAGCTGCCAGCAGAGCATAGCAGTCTGTACCATATAGAGAACAGTTTCTGCAGCAGGCCAGTTTTTCTGGCATTGCTCTGCACATACCTGCAAGTGTTCAAGTCTTGCAAGAACAGTATCATTCCCTCTCTCTGAGTGCAAGTGAGAGACTTCCTCGCAGGCTCCTAGGCTTAGGTAAATCAGAGAAAGCGTCTCGCTTATGATCAAGCATCCAACTTTGAACTACATTTAAAACAAAGTACACATGATTTTTTTCTGAACTACAGCATTCAGCTCCAAGAAACGGACAAATCTGAGAGCCAGAACAGGGCACAGTAAAAATCATAACCTGAGAATGCTCCTTCCTTTTCCACTGCAGAAATAGCAGCTACTTGCTTACGTATGACTACTTTCAATTGTATCAAAATCTGAGAGCCAGCTGTCCAAGGCCTGTGGACAGGGAAGTGATGAGTGTCCTGGTCCAGCAGCAGAATGACACTGCCCGCTTCTAAGGAAACCAAACCCAGTAGATTTGGGCTGAAGAGACAGTCAGGGAGCCACAGTTACTCACCTGCTATCACCAGCATTTGCCACGTAGAGCTTCCCCAATAAACACACCACAACAAGGGCCGTGCAGCCACCAGAAATGTTATACACAGTCCTCTCTCGTTCTATTTGTAAATCCTACAAAAAAAAAAAAAAAAAAAAAAAAATAAAATAATAAAATGTTAAAATAGCTTATTTCCTAAGCTGAAAGCCCCACTTTCTTTACTCTTACAGCTCTGGCTATATGTTCACGGAGATAAGCAGAAAGTCAAAGAGTACCTATTACTTATCATAAAAAATTGTCTGGGAAAATTCAAGACAAGATTGTAAATAGAAGGCACCAAGGAATATATGGCAAATCTGAGGGACACAAGAGATTTTGCAATGGAAAAAAAAGCAGAGAGAAGGCAAAGATAAATATGGTTTGATAACAGGTGCCTGGTGATACTTTTGCACAGGGCTTCACGTACATAGGGAACAATTAATAGAGACCTGCCTATGGTGTGAGTAACAACCTGCTCTCCAAAAGGAATTCTAGGATTCTGGAGCACATACACTTTTACTACAAGCCTCTCCTTCAGAAAAACTTTAGTGTGCCTCCCTTCCCTATGCTTAACTGATGGGGGAGAAATATCATTAAAAGCACGTTTACTTGATAAATACTGAGCAGTAATAGGGTTTCCGAGATGAACTGTGTTTTTGGGTTGCGTGTCATCCCACAGCTTTTACGAGATTCCAAAAACATTTATGTGCACCGACCCAAATTCAGGGATGTATATACCTACTCAAGCAGTTTTTCTTGTGCTCAGATCCCAACTTCTAACCGATTCCAAGTGAAAAAAATCCCTCAAAACAGAACAAAGAAAATAAATTCCTGCTGCCCAATAGAAGCGCCAAACACAAGACACATCTATCACTGACAATCAGTCAAGCCCAGGAGTATATATAGCCCCAGAAAAGCATGCAGATCATGTAAAAACATGTAAATGAGCTTTCCAGTGCTCGACGTGTTTTCAACAAAAATTGAATCGTGTGCCAAGCAACTCATCCTGATGCCTCTTTGTCTGGCTTGTGACAAAAACACAACATGCTACAAATTACCCCCCTCTCCGATGGCCGGAATTAACCCCACGTGGGGACTGCACACAGGCAGCAGCACTGAACACGGCTCCGGCAGGCGCGGGCTCCTCTTGTTGGGCAAATCTTGCCCATTTGGAGGTGCTTTTAGCGCCGATGTATTTGTGTGTGCACACACATATATTCCGAGCTGTATCTCAGCCACTTCCCACTTCGCAGTGAGCAACAAGCGGCTCAAATCACCCGCGCCTGGGGCTGCGGAGTTGGGAGCTTGATTTTCGAGCTAAATTTATCTGAGGGGAAAAGCGCCACAACAAATGCTAAGCATGACAGCTGCGATTGGAGTGAAAATCCGCAGGGCTGGAAGCGGCCAGGGACAGCGCTTTGTTCCCGGCACGTTTGGGAGCAGGGTGGGATTCTCGGGCGGCGGCTGAGGCGGGAGGAGATGGCGCCTCACACACAACACGGTTCCTCTCGCAAACAACAGCGTTTCTCACAGGGTGGCCGAGGCTCTGTGCTGTTTTCCATGAATACGGCCTGAAAAGGGGGCTGACAGCCCTGCACCTCCCCTGAGGCCACCCCTCAATGTGCCTGGTTGCTGCACCCGCCCTCTCAGTGCCCGTGCTTACAAATCATCTTTTATTTTATATTTTTCATGGTAGTGGTCAGTGAGGACCACCTTAGGGTGGAAGAAAATGCCCCAATGCCCTCAAAAACCCCATCTCAGAGAAAATTTGCCCCTAGATGTGGGCCTGGCCTAAAATGACATTTTATATAGTCTTGCCACAGAGAAGTTTGATTTTCCTTCCCACAATTTCTACATATCTTAAAGCTAAGCTGTAGTTTAAAGGAAGCGTTCATTTCTAACCACTAAAATAATTTAGAACTGACAAACACTACAGAGACTCTCCAAAGCACTGCCAGGAATTCGAGGAACCCCCATCTCGGCTGCTCGGGGCGTCCTCTGAGACCTTTAAGCAAAATGCATTTCCTTACCTGGTTTCAGCTCTGTCGTACAGGTACTCTGCAAGTGCTGGAACACCAAAATTAAGTTTTATTTCTTTGAAAAGGCAGAACTTGGGATCATTTGTTACAGGAAAGATGAAGAATGGCCCCTAAGGGGCTCATTTATCAGAGTTTCCTTGACTAAAACTAGACGTCTGTGTACTGGGTTCTACCAAGAGTTTGAGTCCTAACACACCAAGATCATTTATCTTTTTTTTTTTCTCCCTTTCTTTTTTCTTCTTTTAAACTTTTCTTTTTTTTTCTTTTCATAAAATGTAACAAGTCTTGAGAATGACTCGCTCAGCCAACTCTAACCACACACCTAGTGTTATTTAGAACTCAGATTTATTTCAGATTTATTACTCTGAACTATCAATGGATATTCAGTTCCTGTTTTAAATTGATATGACACTTTTTTTTTTTTTGAGAAAATATAGGGATGGGGGAAGCTTTACTACATCACAAATTTGAGCCAGGAAAAATAAATAACTAAATAAAACACCACCACACCACTAATTCATTCTGGTGTGGAGAGAGTAGTGGCTTTTAAGGAAATTCTTTATGATAGCAGTGCTGTGAAACCGGTGCAGAACATGCCTTGCAAAAAAAAAGGGCAGAAGCTTCCTCAGAAGCCCCCAGAGGTACCTGTTGCTGTAGAAGGCCTTATTCTGGAAAAGACTGAGCACATACGAAGCTTTCCTAATCTTCCAGGTGCAGAAAGCTTTCAGAGCATTATATTTCCCTTCTTTTCTGTAGTATATGCTACTCAACAGCAATAGCTGACCTTGCCCTGGATTGCTGGATCTCCCTCACAGCAACCTGCTTGCACTCAAAGTGCTGGAAAGAATCAAATGATGCATTTTCTGCCCAAAAAGGTGGCACATGCCGCTCTCTCAGACCCTAATGGAGTCGGAAACCTTTACTGACCACACTGGAAATGGATACAAACTGCGGCTGGAGCATCGAGGCCCAAAAAATAAAACATGCCATTAACAGTGGTGACAACACCTTTTACAGCTGCCAATAGCCCTTAAAACAGGATTTCTGCATCTGTGTAAATTATCTCCATGAGGAGAAAACAGCTAATTTGGTCCCTGCTCTGTCTCCTCGTTCTAGACATGTGATGGAGATGGCCGTTACGGGCCCTGTACTCCTAAAGGTCATTTACACTTGATAAATCTGCTCTCTAAGCCCCCCTAACCAAGGGAGTGCAGGGAGAGGATGCCCCAAGAGGCCGGTTTACAGCATCTTTAGCTGCATCCGGAGGGTGGTCTGGGGGCAGCAGCGGTTACTCCTCCTCTGACCGCGGAGCGGCCTGTGGCACTGGCTGCCTCCCAGGTCAGCGGCCCTTGCAGGGGACACTGGTGCCACCAGCGCCTGCCCAGTGCGAACGCGGTGCATCCCCACGCTAGTCAGCGATGTCCTCCTCGTGCAGGAGGAGGAAGATGACAGCGCCAAGGCAGCGTCTCCCGCTGCCGGAGGCGGCTGGTTCCCACGACCACGGCTTGCTCGTGCCACCTCGTGGACGGCTGGCGGAGAGGCTGCCGCAGGCCGCGCTGCGCGCACAGGCTGGAAACGCTCCTCGCCGGGCTCCAGCTTTGCTCCTCTCCCCGTTCTCCATCAGCGGCTTGGTCACGCCACGGAGCTGCTGAGCACGGGACGGGGGCCTCAGTGTGCGCCCACGGGCAGCACCGGCGCTGGGCAAGGGGGAGAGGGTGAAAGCAGCGAGCGCGGCGGCACAGAGAGCCTCCGCAATCCCTACCTGAGGCCAAATTCTAGGAATTTGGCATTGAGAAGACATGGTCTAGCCAAGCAACCACCACGTCATCATTAGAAGGTTAGTACATTACAATAACAAATAACATAACTGCTTCTCATCTGCACCCAATCCTCAGAGCTGGGGCCTTTCCTCTAGGATCTGAATCTGGCTCTGACTGACAGAAGCTTGACTGTCCACACAGAGCGTGCCAGGCGGCTGCCAGCCAAAAATTTAAAGTCACTTCATATGTTGGGGCCGCCCTCAAGTCAAAATTAATTCTTACATGTATTTTGGCCCTGTCAAAATAAAAAGATCTCAAAAGTTCTTGTGCCACCGTTACAACCTTTCACTTATTTCTACTGGCTACATAATCAGAGGATTTTTTTCCTTTTATTCAGGAAAGAAGTGAGACATACATTGTGCTCTCAAGATTAAAGCCATTTTGAACTGAAGCGTCTTGCAAATCAATCTGTCTAGGCTTCATGTGTGTTGAAAGTCTTAACAGAAAGCATGATGCAATGGATTACAGAACTATAGCCTTCTGATAAAGCATAAAGCCTGTTTCTGAGGCACTTCTAATAAAAATAATCAATTTTTATTAAAAATTTTAAAATTTTAAAATTTTAAATTTAAAATATTTAAATTTAAATATAAAATTATCGATTTTTAAATAATAAAATTGTTAATAAATGGTTCAGTGTGGCATTGGTGCTTTCTCTCCTCAATAAGGCAGACATTAAGAAGTTCTGCATCATATATAAGCACCCAAGGTGAAATTCAGACAAGGGATTCTACTTTGATGCCAGGACAGTTTAATCTGAGAACATGCCACCCTCACAGGGGTCGGTGTATGTGTGTTCATGTCTGTCTGTGTTTCCTTGTGCTACAGCTTATATGATTACTACGAGCAGAGAATGGTCCACAAGTGCAAAGAGTGATCCTGGGCTTTGGGATGATTCAGTTCTCCTTCTCCCACAAGCATAGTTTGTAGCACAAATGAACTGGTTTAACTTGAGATTTCCAACCATAACTTTATGGCCAGGCAG